>OZ024822.1:87709522-88000819 GCA_964016985.1 Anodontia alba
GAAATCCAAGATGGCCACTATGACCTCCATCTTGAAAATCTGTTTTTCGATTCTTCTCCTAAAGTGAAAGACCAACTGACTTGAAACTTGGTAGGAAGCGCGAGAGTGACTTGTATATCAAAAATAGCTTAAGTTGTTAAGATCAGAAATCCAAGATGGCTGCCATCTTGAAAATCTATTTTTCGCTTCCTCACCAGAACGAAAAGTCCAGTTGTCTTGAAACTTGTTGTTAGGAAGCATCAAGATGATGTAGATTGAAAAAAGCTAAAATTGTTTGCTCGGAAATCCAAGATGGCCACCGTGGCAGCCATCTTGAAAATGTATTTTTGGCTTCTCCTGAACCAAAAGGCCAGTCTACATGAAACTTGGTAGGAAGCTTCTGGATGACTAGTAGATAAAAAAAAAAAACAAAAAAAAAAAAACAAACTGAAATTGTTTTGGTTGGAAATCTAAGATGGCCACCATGTCGGCCATCTTGAAAATAAATGTTTCGCTTCTTCTCCTGAACAGAAAGGCCAATTTACTCGAAACTTGGTAGGAAGTATCTGGGTAACTTGTAGATAAACAAGAGCTGTCTTAGGACAGCGAGCTCGCCTGCTGGGGACATTTTATATTGTAACATTTTTATCATTAAGCCATATAATATAGGTCACACTGACCTAGATGTATTTGTATGTAAATCATTTTGTCAGATAGATATAATAATCCAGGTATGACAATTCTCCATGAAATAGTAATAAAAATAAAAGGCAAAATCACTGAAGCATGAAATATAGGTCACAATGACCTAGATATAGTAAGTGGTCATTCATTGGGTCACATGGAACTAATATCCCAGGTGTGACATTTATCCAACAAATAGTATTCAAGATATAAGGCAAAATCACTGAACCATGAAATATAGGTCACACCAACAGAGATATATTTTGACGTCAGTAATCGGGTCACAAGGAACTAATATCCCAGGTGTGACATTCATCCAACAAATAGTATTCAAGATATAAGGCAAAATCACTGAACCATGAAATATAGGTCACAGTGACCTAGATATAGTAAGTGGTCATTCATTGGGTCACATGGAAGTAATATCCCAGGTGTGACATTTATCCAACAAATAGTATTCAAGATATAAGGCAAAATCACTGAACCATGAAATGTAGGTCACACCAACAGAGATATATTTTGACTTCAATAATCGGGTCACAAGGAACTAATATCCCAGGTGTGACATTTATCCAACAAATAGTATTCAAGATATAAGGCAAAATCACTGAACCATGAAATATAGGTCACACCAACAGAGATATATTTTGACGTCAAAAATCGGGTCACAAGGAACTAATATCCCAGGTGTGACATTTATCCAACAAATAGTAATCAAGATATAAGGCAAAATCACTGAACCATGAAATATAGGTCACAATGACCTAGATATAGTAAGTGGTCATTCATTGGGTCACATGGAAGTAATATCCCAGGTGTGACATTTATCCAACAAATAGTATTCAAGATATAAGGCAAAATCACTGAACCATGAAATATAGGTCACACCAACAGAGATATATTTTGACGTCAATAATCGGGTCACAAGGAACTAATATCCCAGGTGTGACATTTATCCAACAAATAGTATTCAAGATATAAGGCAAAATCACTGAACCATGAAATATAGGTCACAATGACCTAGATATAGTAAGTGGTCATTCATTTGGTCACATGGAAGTAATATCCCAGGTGTGACATTTATCCAACAAATAGTATTCAAGATATAAGGCAAAATCACAGGACCGTGAAATCTAGATGACCTGGACCGTAAAATGTAGGTCACCATGACCTTCACTCTCTTACACTTAAACCGATGTCACATAGTTAGCTGATGTATAACCAGTTGTGTCTATAACCTGTAGGCATATAAGATTTTACAAATGTGTCCTAGATTTTGACCCCTAGCCCCACTCCAAGGCCCACCCTGAGGTATGAACCCAGGGGTATGTTCTTTTGGAATCTCAGAAGACTCCTCCAGGTACCCAAATTCTAAATATGAATGCTCTATGAGGAGTGAAAGTCAAGATACAAGAATTTGAAAAACTTTAACACAGTATTACAAAGGTGTCCTAGATTCTGACCCCTAGCCCCACCCAGGGGCATGAACCCAGGGGTTTATTCTCTTGGAATCTCAGAAGACCCTCCAAGGTACCTAAGTTCCAAATTTGATGCCTCTGTGAGGAGTGACTGTTGAGATATTAGCATTTGAAAAACTTTAACGCAGTGTGACGGGAACGGGAACGCAAACGCAAACGTGGACGACCGGGGTGACTACAATAGCTCTCCTTGTACTTCGTACAGGCGAGCTAAAAATGACTAAATTTGTTCTGATTGGAAATGCAATATGGCTGCCACAGTTGCCATCTTGAAAATCTATTTTTAACTTCTTCTGAACAGAAGGGCCCATTGACTGGAAACTTGATAGGAAGTATCGGGGTGACTTGTAGTTCAAAAAAAGCTATGATCATTCTGATCGGAAGTCCAAGATAGTCACCCAAGCAGCCATGTTGAAAATCTATTTTGAACTTTTTCATTATGAAAACCAAAAGGCCATTTGACTCAGAACTTCATTGGAAGTATTGAGGTGACTTGTTCTGCAGCATCTGATCTTGGTCTACACTGATTGCTCAGGCCTGTCTGTCCCAATACTTAGGGTTAATACAGTATTCTGGCTTAAAGTGGTATATCAAATTTCAGTGTTGAAAAACATTAGTATGGCTGCTGTGTAACATATGTATGTTCCTTGTTTTATTTTAATTCCTGATGAGTAAACCAAAATAGAGATTATGTAACAGATGTATGTATTTGTAGCCCCACTTTGAAAAAGTGGGGCTATACTGGAGTTGCCAGGTCCTTCCGTGATTCCGTGACTCCATAATTCCGTGATTCCGTGACTTTTGCTTAATAACGTTTATGTTTGTGGTCCTACTTCAATGAAACTTATACTACACTTGGGCTCTGAGGTAAGTAAGGTGTATTCGCAGAATAGTGGTCAAGGGCCCATAACTCTTGGAGTTAAGTCCCTTGGTAGATTTTCAAAATTTGAAATGCAGTTTGCTTAATAACTTTTATGTTTGTGGTCCTACTTCAATGAAACTAATACCACACTTGGTCTATGAGGTAAGGAAGGTGTAATGGCAGAATGGTGGCCAAGGGCCCATAACTGTTGGAGTTATGTCCCTTGGTAGGTTTTCAGAATTTGAAATACATTTTGCTTAGTAACTTTATGTTTGTGGTCCTACTTCAATGAAACAAACATCACACTTGGTCTCTGAGGTAAGGAAGGTGTATTGGCAAAATGGTAGCCAAGGGCCCATAACTCTTACAGTTATGACCCTTCACAGATTTTCAAATTTTGCCATTCTTGAAAATTTTTGTAACAGATTTCTACAAACTGTGAAAACTAGAAAGCTGAAAGTTTGTATAAACTTGGATAATGACTGGATGTATAGTGTGTACTGGAATAAGGGCCAAGAGTCTGTAACTCTTGGTGTTCTGTCCCTTGGTAGGTTTATGAAAAATTAAAATGCATTTTGCTCAATAACTTTTATGTTTGTGGTCCTACTTCGATGAAACTTATATCATACTTGATCTCTAAGATAAGTGAGGTGTAGAGGTAGAATGGTGGCCAAGGGCCCATAACTCTTGGAGTTATGTCCCGTCATATGTTTTTCAAAGTTTGCTATTCTTGAAAATTTTCGTAACAGATTTCTTAGGAACTATGAGAGCTAGAAAGCTAAAAGTTTGTGTAAACATTGACAATGACTGGATGTATTGTGTATACCAGAATAGGGGCCAAGAGTCAATTACTCTTGGTGTTATGTCCCTTTGTAGGTGTTTGCTCTTATATTTGTGGTCCTACTTCAATGGAACTTGTACCACATTTGGGGCTTTGAAAAAGTGGTACATGCATGGACAGTGGGTTGATGTATCATGTATTCAGGAATCAGGGCCAAGGGCCCATAACTCATGGATTAAAATCCCTTGATAGGGTTTAGGATGCCATGTTACCATGTCCTACAGTGGTGTTACCTAGTAAGGTTGAATTCAAAATATTTCAATACTATATGTATTTCTCCTCCGATAGAGCTGCGGCGGGGCTATAGCCAGATACTCTGATAGCTCTGGTTACTTTTGTTTTAATTCCTGATGAGTAAACCAGAATAGAGATTCATTTCAAAATACAGTATTTCAGTTATATCGATACGCTGGAAGGACAGAACAGAACAGAACAGAAATTTTATGCAATTTCCATAGCTACAGATAAAAGGGGGTATTCACTTAATATTTTTCTTATTTCTTTACAAAAACATATGCTGTGGGTACTCATTAGAAGCGCCTCGCCGAGGCACTTCTAATGAGTACTCACAACATATGTTTTCATGAAGAACTAAGAAAGATATCAGTATTTTCGGATGAAAAAGCACCTTATCTGTTGCTGTGAATTTCTAGTGTGTCAAAACATATAAATGAGTGCAGATGGCACAAGAACAATGCACAAGCTGTTATCGGACAGATAGTGCATCTGCTCTCGCATTATTTTAGATAATAAAATTTCAAAAGGTGATCCTGGCCCATAGGTCTAGATAAGGGAGGGTATCTGATAAATATTTTCCTTATATCTGCACGAAAACATACATTGTGGGTACTCATTAGAAGCACCTCGGTGAGGCACTTCTAATGAGTACCCACAACATATGTTTTCGTGCAGAAATAAGAAAAATATCAATACTTTTGGATTGAAAAAAGCACCTGAACTAGAGCTATGCTGGCCTTCAGGCTATTGGCAGAAGAGAGGAGGGTAGTGCTGAATAGAAACTGTGAATCAAAGTCTATCCCAGTCTTATGTTTGTTTTCATTTGTTTTGACATATTCTAGTATTAGCCTTGTTTGTAGGGTTGGGGTTGTTAGTAGCAGCATGTGGTAGTCTGTGGGGTTGTTACTGGTAGTTTTTGGGGTCATTAGTAGCAGTTAGTGGCATTTGTTGGGTCGTTAGAAGTAGATTGTGTGCCTGACTGTCACAGAAAATGGCAAAATCTGACCACCCTTGCAGCCAGAGAAAAATGATTTTCTTGCTCCATTGAATTTGTCAGATTATTAGTAAATTATATACCACAATCCATGCAATCTCAGGAACTATAGTTGCTGGAGCCTTCACACATTACATAATGTTACTTCTAGACATTATCAATGGGATGTATATAGGGAAAATCAATGTTACACGGCAATGGCACTGGCCAGAGGTATATGTGCCCCACTTGACACTTTGTCTAGTTTTTTTCATGTTTTTCCTCTAAAACAAGGGTTAACATTTCATGCAAAATTCTTAGGAAACATTTTCAGACTGAAAAATCTTTTGCTCAATTTTCGGGAAACGAAATATGAAAAATACTTCTTATTTGTCATCAGCTAAATTCTCCTCCATTGTGCAAGGTGGGACAGTCTCCTTAATGATTAGCATGCCGGATAAAATTTCAGTAGGTGACATTTTGAAATATGTTTTCTGATTTGTCCCAGAGAATAAAGTTTGACATATTGTCTTCTCAGCGTAAAATTTGCATGAAATGTCAAGTCTTGTTTTCAGGAAAAAGTAAGAAAAGTACCATCAGTTTGTCGTCAGCTGAATTTGTACTGAGACTGCTGAAGGGTAAAAGCCAGAAAGAGACTATAATAACCCAATCTGCAGAATCCTCTCAAAAATGCAGCAACGAAAAACCTTAGAAAGATGACAGATTATTAAATAAAGAGCACTCAGTGGTGCATTCACGTTAGATATTTAACCCTTAAAGCGCCAATCACAACAATTGTCGTCTGCTTTGTCTTCTGCTTGTGATTTTAAAAGTCATTTCTGCAAACAGTGTGGACCCAGATAGGAGCAGTCTGATCTGGGTTCACACTGTTTGCCGGTATGCAAAAAATAGGTTTGAAAAGTTTGCAAGAATATTCAGCAGACTACATAAACAGACGACATTTTCATATGCAGTTTTTCTTGGTGCTTTAAGGGTTAAGTCATCGTATCAGCAACAGCAAGTACATACAGTAGTACGTACAAGGACTATTCAGAAGGAAATTACACTGTACTTTTATGCACTAAAGAAATGATACCACACTGTATATGGTTAACCCTTAACCCTTAAAGCGCCAATCACAACAATTGTCGTCTGCTTTGTCTTCTGCCGGTTACTTTAAAAGTCATTGTTGCAAACAATGTGAACCCAGATCAGACTGCTCCTAGGAGCAGTCTGATCTGGATTCACACTGTTTGCCTGTATGCAAAAATAGGTTTGAAAAGTTTGCAAGAATATTCAGCAGACGACATAAACAGACGACATTTTCAGATGCAGATTTTCTTGGCGTTTTAAGGGTTAAAGCCCAAGTAAAACTTGTAGCAGACCACATTCGATTTTTTTTTTTTTTTTATTTTTCAGAGAAAACAAGTGTTGACATTTCATGTGACTTGTCTGCTTGGCAGATGATTCAGGAAATGTCAAGACTTGTTTTCTCTGAAAAATGAAAAAAAGTTATAAAAGATTGTCGTCTGCTGCAGTTGTGACTGGCGCTTTAAGGGTTAATCAGTACTATTTTTGCCACAAACCATTTCATCCTCTGTATTAATTCTTAAAATGTTAAATAAAACTTTTAGCAGATAATATTCCATTTTTTTTATTTTCAGAGAAAATAAGTCTTGGCATTTCATGTGAATCATCTGCCAAGCATAAAATTGTCTTCTGCAGTTGTGATTAGCACTATTAGGGTTACATATAAAGTAAGCTGAATTCTTCCTGACATTGAAGAGTTAAGTCTCCATTGATATGGTGTTACCAGATGCCAAGTAGGATCAGGTTTGATTTAAAATAAGATTTCTGTTGGACATTTTGACACAGTCAGCAAGCAGAGCTTCTGCTAAGTAGTTATACTGGAGAAAACAGATATGAGTATACCCTAAAAAATGTCCTAAGATTTCAAACACACTATTCCATACTATTTGACCTAAATTTTGCTTTTTGTGCAGTCGTTTCTTAAAATGCTTAGTGGAATGGCAAACAGTGTAGACATTCGAGCAGTCTGATCTGGGTCTGCACTGTTTGCATATGTCATTTTTGTCAGACACTTTAGTGTTTGAAATTTTAATACGTTTACCGTATTATCATCAGCTTGTAAAGTGCAGTGCTGTCAAATCTATCTTAACCTTTACCATTCTCAGGGCAAATTTAGTACATACAAATTTACTATATTTTCCTATTTTTTTATCCCAGAAAAATAAGCTCTGACATTTCATGCATTCTCCATTGGAGACAATTTGCATGAAGTGTAGAAGCCTATTTTCTGGGATAACTAATAAGAATTTTCTAAATTGATGCCTGCTGAAAATTTTACTAAGCGTGCTAAGCATTAAAAAACAAATGTGTGTTGTTTTTTTTTTTTTTAAGAAAGGTGGTCTTAATGCAAAGTTGAATGAGTACATTTTAATCTGTTATAATGATAATACCCTGCCACTGTCATGTGGTGGGCAGATAACCCTGTTAAAAAATGGACAAAATTTGCCCGTCAGCAATCCCAAACCAGATCTCCACAATATCTATGCACATACCAAGTTGGTGAAAATCGATTGATATTTACTCAAGTTATTGTAAGGAAACGAAAGTATGGATGGACAACTGATCGATGGACGGATTGATGTATGACAGACAGACTGCCAGTATTTCTTATTTTTCCCAGAAAACTGGATTTGACATTTTATGCAAGTTGTCTCCATTAGAGACAATTTGCATGAAATGTCAAAACCTGTTTTCAGGAAAAAATAAGAAAAAATATCATCAGCTGAAAATTGTACCCAGAGTACTTAGCTTTATAAAAAAGTTTAGTCTCTGAACAGATGGTATCTAAGGTTTGACTGTTGTTATGTCTCTCCCCTTTAGGGTAGGAAAACATATTGTTTTTTCCCCCAGGTGTCTGTCTGTCTTTCACAAAATGGTGTCCACTCTATAACTTGAAAACCATTCAAGCTATCTTCACAAAAATTTCATATAAATATCAGTCAGCAATAGACGACGTGCAGAGCACAAGAACCACAACTCTTGCATTTATACTTTTTGAGTCATTTCCCGTGGAACTTTGTCTGTCACAATATCTTGTCCGCTCTGTAACTTGAAAACTGTTCAAGGTATCTTCACGAAACTTCATATAAATATCAATCAGCATTAGACAAAGTGCAGAATGCAAGAACCATAATTCTTGCATTTATACTTTTTGAGTTATTTCCCTTGGAACTTTGTGTGTCACAAAATAGTGTCCACTCTATAACTTGAAAACTGTTCAAGCTATATTCATGAAATTTCATATAAATATCATTCAATAGTTGATGACATGCAGAGCATAAGAACCATAACTCTTGCATTTATACTTTTTGAGTTATTTCCCTTGGAACTTTGTTCGTCACAAAATTGTGTCCGCATTGTATCTTCAAACCTGTTCAAGATATCTTCAAGAAACTTCATGTAAATATCAATCAACATTTGAAGACGTACAGAGCGCAAGAACCATAACTCTTATATTTATACTTTTTGAATCATTTCCCTTGGAACTTTGTCCATCACAAAAAATGTGTTCGCTTTATAACTTGAAAACCGTTCAAGATATCTTTACGAAACTAAACTTTATATGAATATCAATCAACATTAGACAACATGCAGAGCACAAGCACCATAACTCTTTCATTTATACTTTTTGAGATATTTCCCTTGGAATCTCATTAGTTAATATAAATGTTCATTGAATGTACAATAGACTGGCTCCAGTCTCTAGTGACAAAATATTTTTTCTTATAATCTGTTTAATAATCCACTAAAATAAAACCAAAGTAATATCATGACTATAAAGGCTGGTCACTAGTGACCAGTCTTTATAGTGATGATATTTTTTTTGGTTTTAGTGGAGTATCAAACAGGATTATGAGAAAAATGTTTAGTTGCTGGAGACTGGAGCCAGTCTAAATGTACAATACAATATGACACAATGTCCTATGCTTCATTTATACTGTAAAAAAATTGTAAAATATTGTAACATATATTTGTATCATTTTGAGGGCCTCATGGAAGATTAGTTTGTTTGCTAAATGTTGTCACCCTCATTAAATAAAGTCTTTACTTACTTACTTACTTACTTACTTACCAAAAACGGGGAAGACATCTGTGTTTTTGTAGAAAAACAAATTTCAGTTAAATATTTCAGATGGCATTTTAAAGTATTTTTTAGTTGTTTTTTTTTTTTTAAGAAGATACTGCTAAAACTTTCAAGTGAACTGTCTTCTATGAAGTGTTTAGCCTTATTTTTCTGGAAAAAACTAAGAAAAATATTGCATATTTGTCATTTGCTAATTTTGTAATAATTAAGTGTACACATTAAATTAGGAGTTAAATTGTCTTGCTTAAGTGATAATTTAGTGTACAAATCAAGAATTAAATTGTCTTGTGTAGATAATTCCATTGAGATAGCATATGTATGTTTTTGTGGAAAAAAATTTAGACAAAGATATTTGTTTCAATGATGATGTACTTATCCAAGTAGCACATCATTTGATGAGCTCTTGACTTATCTGGATCCTCCCGACAGCTTAACTCTTAAAATGCTAAGCAAAATTTGCAGCAGACGATATTCTCAATTTTTTTTTATCAGAGAAAACAAGTGTTACCATGTCATGTGAATTGTCTGCCTTACAGATGATTCACGTAAAATGTCAAGACATTTTCTTTGAAAATTAAATAAATAAAAGTGTCATCTGCTGCAGTTGTGATTGGCACTTAAAGGGTTAAGATAGATTTGGTTAAGATAGATTTATTCTGCTGTCTCTGTTACTAATGAGAATGACCGGACTGCCAGTATGATGGCTATCATATCGGAACAAAGATAGGTTTAAAATTCCTGCAATCAATACAAGGATTGTTCTTTTCTTTCTCGTGTACTCTGTCTATGACTGTCACTGGCATACTCCTGTTGCATGTTAAATACCGTATTTACCCTAAGTATTCGGACACCTCAACTCCTTACCATATATGTTCTAAAATCTGAACCAGTACAATTCACTACCCGATGTTGTGTCTAAGAATTACTGGATGAGTGGCAAACAGTGTAGACCCAGATGAGACGCCGCGTTCTGCGGCGTCTCATCTGGGTCTAAACTGTTTGCTCAGGCCTGTCTGTCTGAATACATATGGTAAATACGGTACCTTTAACTCTTTCCCCGCTAGTGGCGACTTTTGTCTTCTGCTGATAACATTTGCAAACAGTTTGGACCCAGATCAGGCCGGACAAAATGTCGGGCCTGATCTGGATCCAAACTGTTTGACACTCTGATGGTATATATTCCTTAAAGATTTTTTTTTTTAAAAAAAAAGTTGATTTTAAAAAAAATTCCACAGACAACAAAAAAGCATTCAAAATTACCCAACATGCAAAGAGTTAAATACACTGACAATCTAATTTTTGTTTAAATATTTTTTCGGAGTAATTAAACTTGATATTTGGTGTGAATCATCTGCAAGGCAGGTGATTCACTTGAAATGTCGAGCCTTTTTTCTCTGAAAAATAATAATAAAAAAATAATTAGACTGTCATCTGCTACAGGCATATCTGTGCTGCATGTTAACTAGTTGGACAACTTATTAACCTTTAACCTGCTAAATTTAAAATATCTGCAGACAATATTTCATAATATTTTTTCAATTTTTGTTCCTGAAATACATGGCTTGACATATCATCCAACAGAACAATTTAATAGAAATGTCAGGCCCTATTTCCCAGAAAAAAAACTATTAGCAATTTGTTGTCTGCTGATTGAGCCGACAGAGTACTAAAGGTCAATTTGCTGATGCTCTATTAATGCCCAGCATGTTTGGAAAAAATTTCAGCAGACCGTATTTTGAAATCTTTTTCTTATATATCCAAGAAAATAGGGCTTGAAATTCCATGCAAGTCTCGATCCTCAGTGTCTCCTGAGGAGACAATTTGCATGAAATATCACTACCCTATTTTCTAGGAAAAGTAAGAAAAAAATATCACCAAATTGTCATCTGCTGAAAAAGTCCATAGGGTGGTAAAGGTTAAGATTGACACTGGTAGCTACAATTAGTTATTTATGTGTTTCTATAACAGGATGGGGATACAAAAGAGCTTAAATTAATGGACTGGTATTTTCATGTCATACAGATATGTTAGCTTTATTTTATTTATATGCAATTGTGTTTGTTTGTGTTGAGGTTCAGCCCAGTCAACCCAATGGGGTCATGTTGAGCGTGGTCAGTTTACCTAATCTCACTTTTACTGGGCAGGTTTAGTCCTCTAAGCGATTAACCAATGTTGTGCACATTCTTTGCCATACTTTTACTGGGCAGACTTAGTCCCAGTATTGTGTACATTCTTTGTCAGAAATTGTGGGTACTCATTAGGGTTGATATATCTCTATGATAGAAGATGTTGGGCTGTTTTATGCTTATGCGATGGGCAGATTCAGCAGACAACAAATTGGTGATATTTTTCTTATTTTTCCTAGAAAATAGGATCTGACACTTCATGCAAATTGTCTCCTAAGGAAATTTGCATAAAGTGTCAGATCCTATTTTCTAGGAAAAAAGGAAAATGTTTTAAAATGTCGTCTGCTGAAATTTTACCCAGCATGAAAAGGGTTATCAAATTTTCTGTTCTGTTCTGTTCTGATATACATATGTTTGGAGTGCTCTGAATCGCTTCTGTGAGGCATTTCTAATACATAATTTCCAGTCAAGCAGAGTACCCAGAATAAATATGACTTTTGGGCAAACAACATAAAGTAAAACCTCAATGGCTCAAACATTTTGGGACCATGGAAATTTATTTGAGACATCGGTACTTTGAGCCACTGAGGGTTAATGATTGCACCAGGTCAGGAAGCAAATGGTGATAATTTAGGGAAATCTTTTTGATGTTCTATACAATAATGGCATGTTGAATGTACTCACTAGAATTGCCTTGATGAGGCAATTCTGATGAGTACACACAACATACATTTGCATGATAAAAGAAGAAAATTTCACTAAAATATCCCTGAATATTTGTTTTCTTGAGCTATTGGAAGAATTTCCTGGGGACTCAAAAACGAGTTTGAATCATCCATGGTAAAAGAGCCATCTCCATGTTTAAGCCATTGAGGTTATACTACAGTTGATTCTCGTTATCTCGAACTCGCTTATCTTGAATAACCGCTTATCTCGAAGCGATAATCTGGTCCTTGCTTAAACATGAAAATCTAACAACAGGTTACTAAGGAGCAATTTCTCCTCTTTTCCACAATATTTTCAATATATCTCTAACTTCAGGAGTCAAATTACATATACATTTGTTAACTGTTGCTGCTCAGTTCATTTTTGCTCGCCTGAACAACTTTCATGGAGAGCTGTTGTATTACTCCTGGCTTCGGCGGCGGCGTTGGCATTGACGTTGGCGTCGGCGTCCACAAATGTTAAAGTTTTCGTTAAAGTTTTTAAGACCTTATGATTTCCTAAAGTTATCACCGATTTGATTCATCTTTGGTATGATGATACATATTGGTTCAAAATTTTGTGCAGTACCATCCCCACCACTCTAGGTCATGTAAAGGTCAAGGTCACAGACTTAGAATTTTCATGTTAAAAATTTTATGTCAAAGTTTTTAGGACCTCATTAATTCTACACTAAATGATGGATTTTGTTCCTATTTGGTATTATGATAGACACTGGTCAAAAGTTTTTATCAGCACCATCAGCACTCATGACCGTGACCTTGAGGTCGAGGTCACAGACTTAGAATTTAAATGTTTAAGTTTTCGTTAAAGTTTTTAAGACTTCATTATATCCTAACCTTATCACCGAATTGATTCATCTTTGGTTTGATGATACATATTGGTCCAAAATTATGCGCAGTACATTCCCCACCACCTTAGGTCCAGGTCAAGGTCACAGACTTAGAATTTTCATGTTAAAATTTTACGTCAAAGTGGATCTCATTACTACTAAACTAAATGATAGATTTAGTTCCTATTTGGTATTATGATAGATACTGGTCAAAAGTTTTCATCAGCACCATCAGCGCTCATGACCGTGACCTTGAGATCGAGGTCACAGACTTAGAATTTAAATTTTAAAGTTTTTGTTAAAGTTTCTAAGACTTCATTAAATCCTAACCTTATCACAGATTTGATTCATCTTTGGTATGATGATACATATTGGTCCAAAATTTTGCGCAGTACCATCCCCACCATCCTAGGTCATGTCAAGGTCAAGGTCACAGACTTAGAATTTAAATGTTAAAGTTTTCGTTAAAGTTTTTAAGACTTCATTATATCCTAACCTTATCACCGATTTGATTCACCTTTGGTTTGATGATACATATTGGTTCAAAATATGCGCAGTACATTCCCCACCACCTTAGGTCAAGGTCAAGGTCACAGACTTAGAATTTTCATGTTAAAATTGTACATCAAAGTGGATCTCATTACTACTAAACTAAATGATAGATTTAGTTCCTATTTGGTATTATGATAGATACTGGTCAAAAGCTTTCATCAGCACCATCAGCGCTCATGACCGTGACCTTGAGATCGAGGTCACAGAATTTAAATGTTAAAGTTTTTGTTAAAGTTTCTAAGACTTCATTAAATCCTAACCTTATCACAGATTTGATTCATCTTTGATATGATGATACATATTGGTCCAAAATTTTGTGCAGTACCATCCCCACCATCCTAGGTCATGTCAAGGTCAAGGTCACAGACTTAGAATTTTGATGTTAAAATTTTACATCAAAGTTTTTTAGGATCTCATAACTTCTAAACTACATGATGGATTTAGTTCCTATTTGTTATCAAGACAGATACTGGTCAGAAGTTTTATCAGCACCATCAGCATTAATGACCATGACCTTGGGGTGGAGATCACAGCCTTAGAATTTTAAAAATGATTTTTAGACCTCATTATTTCCTTACCTTATCACTGATTTGATTTGATGGAAATTTTGCGCAGTGCAGTCACTCTTCCCCCCTCCACACACACACACACCCAGGTCATGTCAAAATCAAGGTCACAGACTTAGAATTTTCCTGAAACAAAATGTGCAGTATCAGGCGAGCTATCCTGTCTGGCGACAGGTCTTGTTTCCTAAATTCTGTAAATCTGATATGTCGATGTACAGATATCTCGAAGTATTTCAGAGAGTCCCTTGGAATTGGAGATAACATTTGAAGAATGTTTTTACTGTCAGTCTGGACTAACGGGACAATTTACATGAATTTTGATGAAAAATATTCTTCGAATGTTCTGGAGAATCAGACCAGATTGCAGAATAGCGCTTACACCACCAAAAAAGAGCTTGTTTTTCCTCGTACTCTGCTCTTTGAACAAATTTCATCAGGTATAAATCAAGATATTCTAAAAATCTTACCTGATGGGGTGCTAAAAATAGTCATTTGGTCATGTGGATTCCCCACACTGTTACTGTGTGCTTTTCAGAAAGAAAAGGTGGACATACGTAGGTTCTACTGTTGTTCCTACTTCTTCCTCATTGGAAATGATTTAGGTGTTATAGGTGTTTTTTCCAGAGAATTGCGATAAAACTGACAAAGTAGGTGCTGAAATTTCTGACAGCTTGAAATTCGGTATACTCGGTCTTAATGAGCCTGGGTAAAATCCAGCACCTGACTTCCTAATGAAGAGCGGTATGTTTGTACGAAAGTAGGTTCCCTCCTGTTTGCTCTGAATTGTTGAGTAGTTTTTGGCTTCCCTGCTGATGTAACAGTTGTGACACATGGGGCATGTTTGTTTGAGTTCAGGTTTATAGTCACTGTCAACAATCTTTCAGTCACTTTCTGATGGTATATGGCTGTGATGGTAGGAAACAATGCTTTTTTATAGTGCCGCCTTATGGAAATAACAAGCCTTAGTAACACCACCAGTCACATTATACTCATATGATCAGTCCTAGCTATTCTTTTGGCTTGAATTCTGACAATATTCAATTAAATTTTCAATGGTCTTTAAAGTCATAAAATTTCTCATGTTTCAGAAAATATAGAATTTCTAAAGCTTCTGCTATTATAGCTCCAGGTAAGGCATAATTTTCAAGTATTGATACGTTTCTTATTTTTCCATTTTCTAATGAGTACCCACAACATATGTTTTCATGGAGAAATAAGAAAAAATATATGGATACCCTCTCTTACAGGAGCTATGTAGTATTTTTATAAAATATTGTATTGAGGGCCAAACTCTCTGTTATACTAATTTGAAGTTTAACTCTTTCATCCCTGAGTTTCTGAAGTGGATTCTTGAATTCGGACTTGTCCACTGATGTAAATTAGGGTTTCAGTCTAAAATCAGAAACAGAATGGCAAACAGTATAGATCCTGATGAGAAGGCTCATTAAGAGCCATCTCATCTGGATCTATACTGTTTGCACAGGTATTGGTTTTGGTCTGCCGAGCTGAAAAGGTTAAAATCCCTGAGAAATTAAAGCAAATACAAACTTATTGAAAAAAAAGAAACGCAAATAACAACAAAAGTGGTTGTTATTTTTTTAATGATTTTATTCTGTTAATGGAATTATTTATCAAGAATTTTATACAATGGTAAATGAAAAACAAACATTAAAAAAAAGAGAAAAATATTTGGTTACCCTGATGTATATTTTTGGTATCTTTTAATCTTTTGTTACCAGAATTGATGAACTGTAAATAATTTGAAGAATAGGAAATCTTACAAAGACCAGAGAAAGGCTTCCGAGTCAGTGTGTGAATCAAATAAGGAAATGTACTTCAAGTAGAAACAGACCAAGAAAGACAAACAACATACAGTCCACCTCTCAACTAGTGTGCATAAGTAGAAGGTAGCCATTGTAGTGGAAGTTAACCTTTACTGATCTCCGGACAAATTAGCAGACGGCAAACTGATCATATTTTCCTCATTCATTGCAGTTAAAACAGGGTTTGACGTTGCATGCAAATTATGATCTGGGTCTGTTTTCTCAGGCTTATCAGTCTGTCAGAATTTTTAGGGTAAATATTAGAAAAAGGGTTTGGAAAGTCTAGATGATATGTTAGCTAAAAATGAAGCATGCATAGTTTACTCAAGTCATTGCAGTTTTCAAATGAAAAATTATTGGTATTCCAAGTGTGTGCCCCTGATTTGATAAAATAACCTTTAGCAATCTTAAAGTCATATTTTCATACTTTCCCAGAATATGAGGTTTTGACATTTAAATATGTCTCCCCCTGACAGGGGTGGAGACATATTGTTTTTGCCTTGGCTGTCTGTCCATCTGTCTATCCATCCATATGTCCGTCTGTCACACAATCGTGTCCACTCTATAACTTGAAAACCATTCAAGAAATTTTCATGAAACTTTATAGAAATATAAAGCATCATCAGACGACGTGCAAACCACAAGCATCATAACTCTTGTCTATACAGTTTTGTAGTTATTCCCCTTTGAAATATGACAATGATCATTTTGTGTCGCTCTATAACTTGAAAGCCCTTAAAGATATTTTCATGAAACTTCATAGAAATATAAAGCATCAGACGAAGTGTAGAACTTAAGAACTGTAACTCTTGTTTATACCATTATGTAATTATTTCCCTTTGAAATTTGACAATGGTCATTTTGTTTCTACTCTGTAACTTGAAAACCTTTCAAGATATATCATGAAACTTCATAGAAACATAAAGCATCGTCAGACGACTTGCACAACACAAGAACCATAACTCTTGTCTAAACTCTAAGCAAAATGTCTAGTTCTGTTTTTGTAAGCAAAAATCAAAAGAGTATTTTTAAATGTTGTCTGCTGCTATCTGATCCTCTTTGTTTGTCATGGTTCAATTAGTTGTAGACTTAACTCTTAAAGTGCTATTTACTATTCATCGTTAGATGACATTTTAATCTTTTATTTTTCAGGAAAAATAAGGCTTGGCATTTCATGTGAATTGGTTGCTATGCAGCCAATTCATATGAAATGTCTAGTCTTATTTTTCTGAAAAATAACAAAAAATAATTTTAGACTGTTGTCTGGTACAAATTTGTTTAGCACTTTATGGGTTAAGTGAAGGGGGGTGGGGGGACGGGGTGGGGTTGCAGGTTTACTTGCAAATTGGGGGTAATTGTGGTACGGGTGTGCAAGCCAGTATTTGGAAACCTGCCCCATTCATATACCTGACCTTTGAAAAAACAGGCCCATTCATATACTTGATCATCTGAAATGTTGACCTATTCATATACTGCTTGATATATACATATGATTTTTCATACACATTCATATAGAATCTACTCTTTACTGTTTGCATATAATTTTACAAATAAAAAAGATACAATTGTATTTCACAAATTAAATGCCATTTATCCATCATCTTATACAATGGCATGCAGTTATACTAACTCAGCTGTCTAAGCCCTAAGCCAATTATTCCTAGTAGACTCAACTATCTGTATCACTTGGATGAGTCTATTATTTGAAAAATATTCATATACCAATCTAGAAAAATCAAGAAAAATTGGGGTCAGTCTTTTTGTTGGAAAAAAAAAAAGGGGGCCCATCATATAACTGGCAGTGCTGAAAAGGGGGTGCCATTCGGCATGCACATCCGTTGTGATAATTCTGTGATTGTTTTTTTTATTTCTCTATAAAAGCATATGAATACTCATGGAGATGTAGAGAAAATTATCCCAGAATTATCATAAAATGCTCCTCCTTAACAAGTCTCCTTTGCATGGCTTAATAGTATTTTACGGTAAATATCCTAAAAATTCGAACACTAAAGCATCTGACAAAATGACATATGCAAACAGTGTAGACCCTGATCAGGTCTACACTGTTTGCCATTCCACTAAATATTTAAAGAAATTGCTGCATAAAAAGCAAAATTTAAGCCAAAAGAGTGTGGAATAAAGTGTTCGAATTTTTAGGAAATTTACCGTTATCCAAAATAATGTTGTAATAATGAATATGTTATCATTGTATAACGAGGCTCTAAGTTATTATAATTTTCCCTTTACAAAGACACCTTTTTCATAGACACAATCCAAATAACATGTCCTTTCAGTGATACTCATTTTTTCTCAGATTCTTAAAGGAAAGACTGCTCCCTCCTCGAGAGCAAGCCCCCAATTTTTGAAAGGATTTACAATGCTAGGAAAGCAAATTCCTGACTGCAGAAGTTCTCTGCCTTTGAAAAACTGGTGGCAAAATCTTCAGATGTATCCATGTTCCTTAAAATTATTTCACTTAGACAAATCTCATAAGATATTAAGGAGACTAGATAGACTTTGTTGATTTTCTGCCATGTGGAGCGCTGTGGTGCAGTGGTAAAGCGTCGGACTCGAGATCGATAGGTACCAGGTTCGATCCCCACTAACAGCAAGTGTTGTTTCCTTGAGCAAGAGGCTTTATCCACATTGCTTAGTACTGGTTTCTACCCAGGAAAAAAGAGGGCCACATGGAAGATTAGTACTAGATTACTAAATGTGTTACCCTCTATAAATAAGGTTGATTATTATTATTATTATTATTATTTACAAGGGAGACAATTTTTGTGACTTCCAGTTTGCTTTCCACAACACTTAACCCCTTTAGACTAGACCTTTTACAGAAGGGAGACAAACCAATTTTGACAATTGTCTCCTCTGAAAGTGTATCCATTCCCCTTAAATTATCTCAGTTAGATGAATCTATTGAGATATTAGAACTTATTACAGAAATAAGATAAAGCAGTATAGTATACCTCAACTTAACCCTTAAAGCGCCAGTCACAACTATTGTCATCTGCTTTGTCGTCTGCTTGTGATTTTAAAAGTCATTTTTGCAAACATCGTGGAACCAGATCAGACTGCAGTCTGATCAGGGTCCACACTGTTTGCCTGTATGCAAAAATATTTTTTAAAAGGTCTGCAAGAATATTCAGCAGACGATATAAACAGACGACATTTCCAGATGCAGTTTTTTTTGGCGTTTTAAGGGTTAAGGGAAATAGATACATTTCCAAGGGAGGTAACTGTCAAATTGTATTTGCCTCCTGAAAAGTGGTCTAGTCTAAAAGGCAAGAATTTGCTCCTTTTCGGAGAAAATTCTAAATTTGCTCCTCTTCAGAGCAAATTTTTTCCTGTAAGAGTAGACCAAGGTGATCAAATTCAGCAAATTCCCTTTAGCTTAGATTGAGGGCAGCAAATTCTTTCTTCTTAGAGTAGATGATCCCTTTTCAGAAGGGATCCAAAAGAAGCAAATTCTTTCAGAAGGGGATTAGTGTAGAGGAAAGCAAACAGGAAATCACAAAAGTTGTCTCTCTTGTCAAGAAAGGCAGAAAACCTGCCATTCACCGTATCTTCTTACAATACGTCCTAAAATTTGAACAGATCTATTTTACTACCTTTTTAGGGAAATGAGGGCAAACAATGTAGACCGTGATGGGATATCGCATTCTGTGGCTCTACATTGTTTGCTTGGGCCTGACTGTACAATACTTGGGATAATTACGGTATTTACAAAATTTACTGGTCTACAGGTACCCCAGCTCCTTATAAAAATATGCTAAGTATGCTGGGTAAAAATTCCAGTAGAGGATATTTGAAATAGTTTTCTTATTTCACCCAGAATAGGCTTTGATATTTCATGCAAATTGTCTCCTTAGGAGACAGTTTGCAATTTGCATTGAAATGTCAGAGTCTGTTTTCTTGGAAAAATAAGAAAAATATCAATTTGTCGTCTGCTGAATCAGCACAGAGTGTGGTAATGTTTTCATTTCCTACCATACCTAAATAATGATCAGGTTGTATAGGCTTAATCGGTACTCACGTTACCATTTAAATGACCAGCGACTCAATTATTGTATATTAGCCACTGCTAAGCATTGTATCCGACAGCAAATATTGGAATTATAAGGTTGTCTCCAGTGTTTGTAGAATATTGTCACATACAATTTGCAAGTGTTAACCTTTACCACTCTCTGGGCTCATTCAGCAGATGACAGATTGATGATATTTTTCTTATTTTTCCCAGAAAACAGGATTTGACATTTTGTGCAAATTGTCTCCATTGGAGACAGTTTGTATAAAATGTCAAAACCTGTTTTCTGAGAAAAATTAAGAAAAATATTTCATTGTGTCGTCAGCTGAAAATATTACCCAGAGTGCAAATTGAGCGTTAAGAGAACTAGCAATCACTTTGATGAACCGATTATCTATTTCAATTACTCAGGCCGTGCTGAAGGACTGGAAGTGGGAGGGACAGTGGCTAGCGGCAGAATGTTTTGTCTGATTGCAAATTAATGATATTGGACATGAAAAGTGATAGAATTATTCAAATTTTTGATGGATGTTTAGTGTTTTGCTTGTTAAGCGGATCAGTTTTGACGTAATTGTATTTATTGGCGGGAGAATTAGACAGTTTTGTAGAAACATCGTTTTCTGCAGCGTTTAATTATGTCTTATGGGCATTGGTGGACTATAAATAAAAGGATGGCTGAGAAGCTTTAACAAAACACAGAGAACTGCTTTGGATGATGTTAGATACGAGTATCTGTTAGATACCATTAGAGCACTCTTAGGAAAAGTGACTCAAATTGTTTCTATACAAGAGCTAAACTATCTGAGAAGACGTTTTGAATAGAGTGGACTAGATGTAATTAATCTTCATTGAAGAAAAATACCGTATTAACCCTAAATATTGGGACACCTAAACTTCTTACCATACTTGTCCTAAAATTTGAAAAAAGTCTTTTTTCCTATTTGATGTGTTTAAAAAATTGCCTGATGAATGCCAATCAGTGTAGACCCTGATCAGATGCCGCATTTTGCGGCATCTGATCTGGGTCTACTCTGTTTGCTTAAGCCTGTCTGTTCCAATACTCAGGGTTTTTACGATATGACAGTAACTTCCTTGTTGAAAACTGAGTGAGAAATTCAATACACAACAGCTACGGTATTTGAGAAAGTTAAAATTATTCTTAATTGTTGCTTTGACTTCGGAGAGGGTAGAAAAGACAGTGAGGAGAGATTTAAAGCAACAAATAGGTAAGTGCAGTGTATTGGTATGTTTTATCCAGTAATTTTTTCTGTTTGTCCATCTTAAGTCGTATGCATAGGTCTAGATGGGTATCAGGTTAATATTTTTCTTATTTCTCCACAAAAACATATATTGTGGGTACTCATTAGAAGCGCCTCGAGGTGCTTCTAATGAGTACCCATAATATATGTTTTCGTGGAGAAATAAGAAAAATATCAATACTTTTGGATTGAAAAAAAGCACCTTAACTAGAGCTATGCAAAGTTATGTATATAATAAACCTTTTTTATTTTTCAGGGGAAATAATGGCTAAATATTTATGCAAATTGTCTGCATAATAGAGGCAGCAGAGGAAATGTCAAGCTGTATTTTCCCTGAAAATAAACATTAGATTTTTGCATGGTGCTGTGAGGTTAAAAAAGGGAGAGTAATAAATAATAGGACTTGTGGTATGAGTTAACTAAATACAAATGCAGCAAGATCAAGAATTTGCTTCCATTTGCAAGATAAGTTATTTCTGTTCCTAAGATTAAAGCTGGGTTATAAATATTATAGTTTTTATTTAAATTCAAATTTTAACTTTATATTTACAACTGGTAAAGCTTTAACTTTTTTCATATCATTAACAAAGTTATATACAGATGTATTATTTGAAGACAATATATACAGGAACTGCATTGAACAGAATGGTTCAATACAGCAGTTTAAGATTTAACACATTTTAAGGTGGACTTCAAAAAAATTGTGTCCAAAAAAAAAAAAGATGTATAGATTATATTTTTATGTGTAATCTACACTTTAGTTGGGCTACGTACAACATGATTGTTTAGCTAACAGAATTTTTATTTTGGATCCCTGGGGAGTATTAGTGTTATACAGTCTACACAAAATCCATAGGACCACTGGTCATGTCATTCAAACTGAAAATTTATTTGGTTCAGCAAAAATTCTAAGAACTTCAAGTACATTTTAACATTTGTCTGACCGGTGTCAGACAGGCTATGAAAAGTTATCTCATAGTCTGTAAAGAGGTTGTGATGTACAATTATCATATGATGAGAGCCTGAAAACATAAAAAAAAACAACATATATATATATATATATATATATATATATATATATATTATATATATATATTTGTATCCTTATAATAGTTTATCAAGTGACTTTTATTATGACAGTTTTTATTATGAACTTGTACCGTATTGACCTAAAACTTTGGGACACCAGCAGTCCTTACCATATTTGTCCTAAAATTTGAACAAGTCTATTTTACTACCTGCTGATGTGTGTAGAAGAACTTCTGAATAAGATTTTTTTTTCTAATGCTTTGGTTTAAAAGAATATGAAGAGATAATTGCTTCTGAAAGACTTGTTTGGTTGGGTAACTACTGTGTGTGAAGCCAGCCTCGGTGGCTCAGTTGGATGCACCGTCCGACTGGAGACCAGGAGGTCGCGGGTTCAACCCCCGCCGAGGTCTGCAACATTCTTTCGTGGAGATTGATCGTGAAAAATTTTCTGCGGTCATTCTCTCACTTCCACTGATTCAAGAAGGGCAGTTGTCAGTTTCTGGCGAAAGAATGTGCACAATACTGTTTAATAGCTTAGAGGAAACGTGTGGTTAGGTAAACTGACCGTGCTCGACATGACCCCATTGGGTTGACTGGGCCGTAAAACCTCAACACAAACAAACTCTGTGTGAAACTAATTCCACATTTCTTCACTATAACATAATACAAACCTGAAAATATGGCTGCCTTAATTGATAATTACAATACAAAATGTAGAAATTAAAAAATCTTCTTCATTTTCATTTTGCATTGATGCTAATTCCAAATATTTCTACATTTTGTGTTGATGTCAGTGCACATTTTGTCTCTGAGCATTTTGTGTTGATGTCAATGCAATATGTAGAAATTTTCTACGTTTTGCATTGATAAGTAAGATGGTTATGTTTTAGTTCGATTATACGAAATAAATACCACTTTGTTTGGACATCGGTCATCTTCATAACATTTATTTTTGTGTTGTGAGTTGGTGATCAGTGATAGTTGATAGTTCACGGTACAATGATTTGCCTTTAATTATATGGATGGATAGACAAATGACAGTGACAAAAACAATACATCTCAGAGATAAGGAGACAATTAATATAACCAAATACAGCGATGGAAAATTTCTCTACATTTTTATATTTTGTTTTGTAAAAGTGACACTGTCCTCCTGTGTGGATGTAAAATTGACCTAGCAGGTGCTATATGTATATGGACCATATACTTTATGGTCAGAACTACCAATTTATTTCTCATCTGGGAGTGATTGAGGTCCTATTTTGGTTGATTTATAGACAGAGATATGCACAAAGGCTCTATATACAGTACTTAGCACAGATAACAGAGAGTTTCCACATAATATTTTTCTTATTTCAGAACAAAACATATGTTGTGGTACTCATTAGAAGTGTCTTGCTGAGGCACCTCTAATGAGTACTTACAACATGTATTTGTGCAGGAATAAGGAAAATATCAATACTTTTTTGAACGAAAAGGGCCTTATATTCACTGTTTGCAAATAGTTCACCCATTTTTCTCTAGGAATATCCAAATCACTTAGCCTGAATTACTGAGACCCGAAATTGGTCTCTTCCAATATATAGTGTATAGTTTCGGGGATTTCATTCAGTCTACAATGGGTTAATAATATGGGTAATGACACAGTAGCAGTCTAGCAGTCTGGTCTGGATCTTCACCATTAGCATGTGCCATTTGATCAGAAAAATTGGTACCCAAAATTTTAGGTCAGCTACCGTATTGTAGTGATAAAAGAAATGCAGTTAACCCATTTATGCTTATTGTCCCATAAAAGGGACATTGGCAAACAGTCTAGACCCAAATTAGATGCTGCAGAAATTTCTGTAAAACATGGTAATAATAAAAACTAACCAGACACCCCTTCTATCAGAAATGGACCTGTCCAAAGATTTGAGTTAGAACATACATTGGCGGGCCTCGGTTGCTCAGTTAGATGCGCATCCGACTGGTGATCAGGAGGTTGCGAATTTGACCCCCACCAGGTCGGCAACATTCTTTCGTGGAGATTTAATCATGAAATATTCTCTATGGTCATTCTCTCCCTTCCGCTGATTCAAGAAAGGCAGTTGTCAGTTTCTTGCGAAAGAATGTGCACTATACTGGTTAACCACTTAGAAGACTAAGCCTGTCCAGTAAAAATGTGACCACCCTCGACATAATCCCATTGGGTTGACTGGGCCATAAAATCTCAACAAAAACAAAAGAACATGCATTGCATAAGCTGTGGACTAAAATCTGTGAGATAAGGCAAAATTTTAAGAGCGATTTGACAAACTTCTGTGAGATTTTCTTCAGAAGCCAACTGATCTGGATCTACACTGTTTGCAAAGGCAGGGTATATCTCGGTTCAGCAGGACAAGGGTTAATTTTCACACAAATGCATACTTCCATTACATTGTCAGTTTTTCTGTGATAGCGTACCTGTATATTTCATGCCTTAATATAAGGAATGGCCTCATTTGGTAACATTGCTTCTTCTTAGTTTATGACAGGTTTCATCATTATATTCTTGTTTCATCAGCTGTAATTTGATTGGTCATAATTATATGCCTTTTAGTAATTTTAATTGAATCTATATAGAGGCTGTGTCAAGCAAAAAAGTGCCTTCAAACATTTGCAAAGTGTGTGGATTCACATCATCCTGCACATGTGCAAGGTCTCATTCTTGCCTTTGTTCTCCATTAATACATTCTGTCAGGGGACAGTGAAGGCCCTGATCAGGCTGTGCATCACTGATCTGGGCCTCTGCTGATCGTACACACATATGCCCAAAGGCACGTTTCAGAATGGCGAGGCCCAGATTGTGATCATGGCTGACAGGTAAACAGGATATAATCTGATGTACATGTAATATTATCCTTATTATTCTTGATGTAGACTTACAATGGGCTGGCCGGCCTCGGTGGCTCAGTTGGATGCGCCTTCCAACTGGAGACCAGGAGGTTGTGGGTTCAACCCCCGCTGAGGTCGGCGACATTCTTTCGTGGAGATTGATCATAAGATATTTTCTATGGTCATTCTCTCCCTTCTGCTGATCAAGAAGGGCAGTTGTCAGTTTCTGGCGAAAGAATGTGCACAATACTGGTAAACCGCTTAGAGGACTAAGCCTGCCCAGTAAACTTGTGGTTAGGTAAACTGACCGTGCTCGATATGACCCAAACAATAGGCTGTCATGAAACCTCAGTAATTTTCAAATCATTATTTATCAGAATTTATTATTTAATTTATTCATATACAATTTGCATAAGTTTTTATCCATTTATTATAAGTTCAAATATGAACCTCTATAATTTGTTATGTAAACCTATCTAATTTGTTATAATAACCCTATATAATTTGTGATAATTTAAAGGCTCCGTATTCCTCAAAAATAGACATTTTATTATCCAAGAAAGGTTTTATAAATTGATATATGGTATTAATACAATCATAAAATGTGGCACCTGACAGTCTGTAAAATTTCAGTTAGTCTCTCGTTCTTGAAACGAAATGAGTTTTTATCGTATGTCTGAATTAATGTTGATAACTTTAATTCAGGGATAGGATAAGAAATCATTTCAGTTTTGATCCAGTTAAAAAATGAGAGACAAACTGAAATTTTATGGGCATTTTATGATCGTATTAATACTATAATATCAATTTATTAAACCTTTCTTGGATAAAAAAAAAATGTCTTATTTTTGAGGAATTTGGAGCCTTTAAACTTATATAATTTGTTTTAATCACCCTATATAATTTATTATAATTTGTTATAATTAGAAACAAAAACAAAACAAAAAGAAAAACAAAAAAAAAAAAAAAACCCAAAAAACACACACACAAAAAAAAAACAAAAAAAAAAACAAACAAACAGAAAAAACACCTTATGCAACATTAGACCTCAGAGCATAACACTAGTCCAGAAAAATGCCTTATTAGGAAAAAAATCATTTGTCTGTTACTGTCTATAAATACCTGTGGTTATAATGCAGCTTTTATGCTGCAAATACTCAGACCACAGATGGTGTGAACAAGCCTTTCTTGAGCTCGCCAGTATGAAGTACTGGTAGAGCTATAGCAGTCACCACGGAGGCGGAGTATCACATTGGTTAAAGTTTTTAAAAGGCTGTATCTCCTGAACCTCTGGATGGAAGTAGTTCATACTTGGCTGATATTAACCCTTCTCTTGCTGAACACGACATGTCCTGTTATAGCAAACAGTGTAGATCCAGAAGATCTGAAGAAGCCAACTGATCTGGATGTGCACTGTTTGTCATCAGATTTGTGAATTTCTGTCAAAAACCTGGATCAAGTAATCTGATCTGTTTGCACTGAGTACCAGTAATGCTATAGTTTTTTTAAGTTAAAAAAAAAACAGCTGATATTTTTTCTGCCAGTTCTTGAACAGAAAACATTGCATTTTTTTTATAAATAAAAAAATTCTGCTCATCAAGGGAACTTTCTTTTAATAATGGCTCTATTTCAATAATGCTTAGCATGCAGGAAAAAATTTCAGCAGACAATATTTTGAAATAGTTTACCCATTAAATAGGCTTTGGCATTTCATGCAAATTGTCTTGGAATGTCAGAGCCTATTTTCTGGGAAAAGTAAGAAAAAACCACAAGTTTGTTGTCTGCTGAATTTGCTCGGAGGGTGGTAAAGGTTAATAAATGGCTTTGTGCATATATTTGAATCCTTTAGCTTCATCAAGCTGATTTTATCAGCCACTTGGAGAAGTAAATTATTAACTCTGATCTTAAAGTATATGTACATCTTCCATGTAATTAGTATCTGCTAAAATAATTTTATGTCCACACAAGGAAGCACACAACATTTCCTTGGTTTTACTATATAGAGCATAGTAAAAGCAGGGAACGATTTACACAGAGAAGTTCTTGTAAAATGTAAGAATAGTTTGCCTCAGGGTAAGTAAGCCTCCTAATGAATATTGGAGGATATGTTTCCGTTTGACACCAGCTGCGATTTTAGCAAAAGAGTTCAGAATAAAAATATAATGAGGAAAAAATACTGTTGAGGAATTAATCCTTTAAGTGCTAATTAGAACTGCAGCAGGTGATGTTTTTTTTTTTTTTTTGTTTAATTTTTTTCAGAGAAAATAAGACTTGGCATTTCATATGAATCACCTGCCTATATGAAATACCAGGTCTTATTTTCTTTGAAAAATTAGTACGTGTATGTTGTCTACTCCAGTTTTGTTTAGTGCTAAAGGATTAGGTCTGTTGCTGTATATATACATGCATTTGATAATGTCACAGGTGCACCTGATGCTAATTATTCTAAATCTCATTTATTAGCTCACTTGGGCTTCATCCCTGGTGAACTTTTAGGATAGTAGGCCATCTACTAAATCTGATTAATTAATCTTAGATTTACTTCCCCTTGACTGCTGAAAAAGATTCTGTTTGACTGTCATCAGCATTGCTCATTCAGTTTTGATCGGATCTTACTGAAACTTGCAGATAAAGTGTACATGGATGGAATCTCAGTTGAGTTTGAAACTTGGGCCAATTTAAATATTATTCTTAGAGTTACATCCCCTTGATTGCTGAAGAAAGCCTATATTTGACTGTATTATCAGCATAGCTCATTCAGTTTTGATCAGATCATCCTGAAACTTGCAGGAAAGGTGGACAGGGATAGAGTCTTGGATGAATTAAAAAAATGTACAGGTCAGATTATTTATTTTTGAGGTCTGTCTACTTGATTATTGAAAATCCCTATTTTTCGACCTTATCATTAGCAGAACTCCTTCAGTTTTGATCAGATCATCCTGAAACTTGCAGAAAAGGTGGACAGGGATGGAGTCTTGGATGAATTCGAAAACTGTCCGGATCAGATTATTTATTTTTGAGGTCTGTCTACTTGATTACTGAAAATGCCTATTTTTCGACCTTGTCATCAGCATGTTACTCCTTCAGTTTTGATCAGATCTTTCTGAACCTTATATATAAGATCGAGATGAATCTTGGTGGACAGTTAGGTCTTAAGGTGATACAGCATATATAATTTTGAGGTTAAAATACACCATATTTTGATACAGTTATCTCTATTTATTAAAGATTTTAAAGACATGATTTTATTTCCAGATACCTCCTTCTACAGTTTTCATCAAATGAGGTTGAAACTTGGTGGACAGTTAGACTATGAGGTTGTACAGTGCAGATTGTTTTGAGGTTACAGTACACTAAATTTTGATTGAGTCATTACTCTTTAAACATTGTTCAGATATGACTTTATTTCCAGGGAACTCCTCCTACAGTTTTCATCAGATCGGGTTGAAACTTGGTGGACACTTAGACCATGTGGTGGTACAGTGCATATTATTTCAAGGTTACATGTACACCAAATTTTGATAGCATTATCACTATTTTTCAAAGATTTTTCAGACATGACTTGATTTCCGGATAATTCTTCCTGTATTTTCATAGAATGAGTTTGAGGAAAATTGGTGGTTCTTGGCATTCTGTGGCGTCTGATCTGTTTTTATACTGTTTGCAAAGGCCTGTCTGTCCCAATACTTAGGGTTATTAAGGTAATTGCTGTGGTGAAAGGTAGAGTTTTATAATCTGTTTAAGTTTGCTTTTATTTTGTGTTGAATAGACAAGGCTGATTGTTACAGTCTGTTTATTGTCAGTAGTACAGTTATGTCAAAAGCCGCATTGATTTTAGTGACAAAGAAAATTCTTCAAGAAACTACAACAAACAAATTGTACTAACCCTTAAAGCACTAATAACAGTTGCAGCAGATGACACTTTGATTTGTTTTTATGTTTAGAGAAAATTAGTCTTTGACATTTCCTATGAACAGTCAGTTGTGTCAAAAACCTTATTAATTTTGGTGACAAAATCCTTCAAGAAAATACAACAAACAAATTGTGTATATATATAATTAGCACTAATCATAACTGCAGCAGACAACACTTCTATTTTTTTTTCGAGATAATAAGACCTGGCATTTCATGTGAATTGTCTGCCTAGCAGACAATTAACATAAAATGCCAAGTCTTATTATATCTGAAAAATAAAAGAAAAAAGAGCTAGAATATCTTCTGCTACAATAAAAAAAAAAATATATATTTAGAATGTTGTCTGCTACAATTTTTGCTTTAAGGAAAAAAACAACAAAAAAAAAAACACTCTGATACAATTTTCCTTAAGGCAAAAAATTATTAACCCTTGTCCTGCTGAACCCGGATATATTCTGCCTTTGCAAACGGTGTAGATCCAGATCAGTTTGCTTCTGAAGAAGCCAACTGATCTGGATCTGCACTGTTTGCCATTTAGTACCTGAATTTATAGCAATAATCCAGATCAAGTAATCTGATTGGCTGATAATTAGAAGTAGGCATGGCTTATTAATTCTTTCGTGGAGATTGATCATGAAATATTTTCTACGGTCATTCTCTCCGTTCCGCTGATTCAAGAAGGGCAGTTGTCAGTTTCTGGCAAAAGAATGTGCACAATACTGGTTAACCGCTTAGAGGACTAAGCCTGCCCAGTAAACGTGTGGTTAGGTAAACTGACCGCGCTCGACATGACCCCATTGGGTTGACTGGGCTGTAAAACCTTAACACAAACAAATTATTCAGCAGGACAAGGGTTGTCGGCCACTACAATTTTGCTTAGCGCTTTAAGGACTGAGGTGAAAATGGATGATATTTGGCCTATCATCTCAAATCTTTTTTGCTACACTGACACAGGAAATTTTTATCACCAGAGCTTTTATTGCCCCCGCCATTTGAAGAATGGTGGAAGGGGCATATAATGTTACCCCTGTCTGTTCTTCCTTCCGTCTACGTCTGCATCCGAGATAGTGTTAGCAATTTTCGTTTAAGTTTTTCAAGCATTAGCAATTTGTGTTTAAGTTTTTCAGGCAGGGGCATCTGTGTCCCTTGGGCACATTTCTAGTCTACTCTTAGGTTTGTGTGCATGGTATGTAATATAAGATGTATATCAGCATAGTTCTATGTAGTTTTCAACTGCTTGGGGGTGGTCATAATTTCACTTTTCAGAAAAATGTCATGTAGCATAACAAGTAGACTGGCTCCAGTCATTTTGGTTTTATATCTATTTCTCTCTTTCTCTACGTTTTTTTTTTTTTTTTTTTTTTAATCATGATCCTCTTTAATCCAACTTCAAGTTACCTATGGCTGAACCAAGGGACTGAAGTAAACAAAAATTCTACAAGCTATACAAGTGTTGTGTCCCCTCAAAAAAAAAAAAAAAAAAAAAGAAGAAGAAGAAAAGAAAAACAAAATAAAACTAAAGAAAGGGTCTGGGGCCAGACTACATAACAAGTCAAAGGGGGGACTAAGTGTAGATTTGTACTGATTTTTCTCATATAGTTGAATTTTGACTAACCCTTAGTAGTACTAATTACAACTGCAGCAGACAACATTTTTTTTTTATTTTTCAGAGAAAAATAAGACTTGACATTTCCTGTGAATTGTCTGCTTGGCAGACAATTCACATGAAATGCAAAGTCTTATTTTCTCTGAAAAATAATTTTATAAAAAATTTTAGACTGTCGTCCACCACAATTTTGCTTACTGGTCGTACTCTAAGGCTTAATTGCGCATGCTCAGCATGGTATTGCAGGGATTTGCAATGATGTGCTATCAGTTGTACCATCTGGCATAGCTCTGGATAAGGCTTTTGTTTTTCAAGTAAAAGTATTTTTTTTTTCTTATTTCTCTATGAAAACAATAACAGTAAAAGAAATTGATATTGCTGAAAGTTTGACTCAACTGTGCTGAAACTTGTTTTCAACTAACTTAGTTAAAGCAAAATAGACAACACTCTTAATTTTTTTTTTCCATAGAAAAATAATCTTGCATTTCATGTGAATTGTCTGCTGGGAAGACAATTCACATGAAATGTCAAGACTTATTTCTATGAAGAAAATAAAATAAATATACATGTATTTCTATGAAAAAAATAAAATAAATATATATATTTAAAAATTTGGTCTTGGCGCTTTGAAGGGTAATGGCTTGATTAACCCTTGTCATGCTGAATAATTTAAGATGCCACGCCCACTTCTAATTTGCAGCCAATCAGATTACTTGATCCGAGTTTTTGATAGAAATTCACATATTTAATGACAAACAGTGCAGATCCAGATCAGTTGGCTTCTGAAGAAGCCAACTGATCTGGATCTACACTGTTTGCTAAGACAGGGCATGTCGTGCTCAGCAAGAGAAGAGTTAACCACAAGGTTAACGATAGGCTTGATTAACCACAATGTTTCAGGTGGTATGTTGATGCTGCCTTCTTCTGGAATTTTCAGAGTGTTGGCACTGTCATAACTGGCTTTTGGCAGGATGGTTCCTGCCTCATATCATCACGAAAACGCGCCTATATAATTCTGATCCCCTTGAACCCCACCTTTATATAGTAAAACTGGGGTTTACAGGAGTATACATTATTTTTCTTATTTCTAGTTGAAAACATAGATTGTGGGTACTCATTAGAACCGCTTCACCGAGGCGGTTCTAACAAGTACCCACAATCTATATTTTGAGCAAAAATAAGAAAAATATCACAATTTTTCATCTTAATATTTTCGTATTTTCGGTGGTAAAATTTACAATGTGTTTGTATAGGCGTGTTTTCGTAATGGAAACAAGTTCAGGGGTAGGGGTCTTTTTCTCATCTATCTCGTTCTTGTCTTTCTCATTCTCGGAGATGGCTCAACATGACTGAAATATTGTTGACTCAAACAATCAAATTCATAAGGTTAGGGAAAATGGGAGGCCTGCTGTGTTTACAGCAGGTGGGATAAGGGCCCAGAGTATATTTTGATAACTATACTCCTATTTTCTGCAGTCTTACATTTTCTCTCAGTCTCTTTTGTCTCTCTTTCTTTTCCTCTGCTAACTCTTCTATCCTTTTCCTCCTTTTTCCTGGGAGACAATGCAAAATGACCCACAAAAGTAAACCATTAAAGAGCTTAAAGCAAAATTGTAGCAGATGATTATTTTTCAGAGAGAATAAGACTTGACATTTTATGTGAATTGTCTGCTTAGCAGACAATTCACATGAATTGTCATGTTTTTTTTTTTTTTTCTGAAAAATACAAAAACAAAGAACTCAGAATGTTGTCTGCTGCAGTAATTATCATTTTAAGGATAGAAAAAAGCAACAACCAAGGAAAACGATGTTACCTCTCTGTTGAAGTGGGGTCACTAAATTTGATACAATTTTATATTTTAGGATATGGTCGATATGTCTGATGCAAAATCTATCCAAAAACCATCACTCAAACCAAATCTAATTTTGTAATGCATATTTACATATTTGCAATTTTGAGAGTTTACATTTTTAGGTGTTTTAGATATGTCAGTAGTCAAATTAAGGTACATGGCCACTTTGCTGTCCTAATATGCGACTAATACTTTGCATGCTGGGTAAAATTTCAGCAAATTGGTTTTGAAATGTTTTTCTTATTATTCCTAAGCATAGCATTTGACATTTCATGCAAATTGTTTCCATAGGAGACAATTTGCATGAAGTGTAAGATCCTGTTTTCTAGGAAAAATGTGAATAATATCATCAGTTTGTTGTCTGCAGAATTTGTCCATAACATGGTAAGTGCTAATATAGATTAAAAAAATATCTTATAGATGGAAAAAAAACCAACATTTTAGTGGTGCTTTACAAACTGGAAGCAGTATATCTTGGCATCGTTAGGAAATAAACATGCTAAATGTTTATTGATTGGTCTGTTTATATTGATCAAGGTCTTTTATATGTAGTTTTTATCATCAAATTGGAAAATGAAATAATTAGATGAAATGTGGGGGGAAATATGCTGTCAGACCTCTGAGCCCTGCAAGAACCCAATCAGCCTGCATGTCCACGCAATCAGATTAGTATCTTTGTACTCACCTAAAAAAAACTTTGGACACTTGGTTTTCCACAGAGTGCCAAGCAATGACTGATCAGGCTGTGCGGAAGCACAGGCTGATCAGTCTTTGATGGGCATATATATCTGATGGTACATTTTCTTGCTTCGCAGGTCAGATATTCTTGATGCTAGCCAGGGAGTCTGGACAGTTTATTGTTTGTCAGATATTTGCATGCTGTTAGAACGAAAAGTTCCCTTTCTATATTAAGGCAAACAGTGAAAGCCAGGATCAGGATAATCAGTTGCACAGCCTTATCAGGGCATCCAATGTTTGCGGGTGTTTTCTCCAGTATACAGGTATCCAAAGAACCTAATCGGACTGCAAAGATGTAACATGCAGCTTTTCTCACTTGAGTAGCTGACAGCCTCTATTTTGTGCATGATACCATAAGAGGTTATATATTTCGGATTCAACTCATTGCGGACAAAAGAAACTACTATTGAAATCAGGATATCATTTATCACTTGGGGAATAAAATTTTACACACCATTGTTCTGGCATTATTCATGGCCTGGAATTGTGTCTGCAGTTTTGACAATTTTTAATGTTGTGCATGCTGGGTGAAAATTTTAAGCAGACAACATTTTGAAATATTTTTAATATTTTCCCCAGAAAATAGGCTTTGACATTGCATGCAAATTGTCTCCTAAGGAGACAGTTTGCATGCAGTGTCAAAGCCTATTTTCTGGAAAAAATAAGAAATAATGTTATCAGCTTGTTGTCTGCTGAATTAGCCCAGAAAGTAGTAAAGGTTAAAGTTAGTGGTGGGACATCGGTTGGAAATCATAATCGATCATCGGTTGGCATCGGTTGCTGCTGCCGATGCGATTTTCCGATTATAATCGGTTCCTGAATAATTCGCTTTGGCGTGCATGTTTCACTGTTAATCCTTGTTCATGGTCATATGTTTACAAGTTCATTCAACTGTACTGCACAACAACTGAACTCTATATTTACAAAGCGTTTGTTAGTACTATTTTTCAGCGATTTGGTGGCCTATGTTAAAGACACATTTTTTTCCTTCTTTGGCTAGACCCCCCTTCATGATCACCGCCAATATACAGTCCTGATAACAGAGCGCACATCAAAGGCTTATCTTATCTAAGTGATTATGGAGTCTTTATAAGGCTGTTAAGTCTCCTTAGGTGGGGCCATATAAGGGTTAATTCTTAAAATTGAGCAGTATTCAATATGTTACTATCAAATAAATTCATTTGCAAATTTTGCATTTAACTTGATTTTATTTGTTGATTTGTATTGTATCATTTTATTTTTTTATTTATTATTATTGTAATTATTATTATTTTATTTTTTTTTGATAGTTTTTTTTTTCTAAACACAAAAGTGTTGTTTTTTTCTTGCATTGTGAAAAAGTACAAATGAACTGAAATAGAAATATAAAATTGAAAATATTTATTTATTTATTCATTTATTTATTTTCTAAAGTAAATAAGAACACTGCACAATTATTCCATTTCCATTTCAGTAAAACAATACATTATGGAATATGTCAAAAAGTTCTTGGACAATTTAGAATTTGTATTTTATGCCAAAAAGCTTCTCATACTATCTTCCTAATCTTCTGTATTTGATCCAAAGAAACAAATAAAGGGGGCATTTGGTGATAAATTAGTGTATAGCATAAATATCTGTATTTCACCATGAAATATATTGTGGGTTTCATTAGAACTGCCTGGGAGAGACAATTCTAATGAACAAAAACCAGGTATATTTTATTGAATAACTAGAAAAAAAACAACATCAAATTATCACCAAATTACCCACATTTGTTTCTCTGTCTTCATCATAAACTTTGCTGATATAAAATCTAATTTCCCCTTATCAGACCCCTACCTGAAAGGATGGCCAAAGTCACCAAGAATTTCTTATCTTAATCTCCTCAGAGTCATTAGGGTGTTATGCAATCCAAAATGTTATTAATAATTTAAACTGTTTTTTTTTTTTTTTTTTGCAGATTCAAATAATAATAATAAAAAAAACTTAACGTAGAGAGAATACATATCTATGATGCTTTAAAATGCTGTTTAAGACATTGTATAAGCTTCAACCCACCTGTATGGTTCAGGAAGAATTAAAATGAAAATGTCCGACTACTAGTCCAGTGTCGGGTACTAGTGTGCAATCGGTAAATTTCAGCGTTGCTTTATTGATTTTAAATGAAAAACTTGGTGAAAAAAAAAAAAAACAACAAAAGACAGATACACTAGTCTGAAGGGCTGAAGCTGTTTACTAGTGCTATGACACTTTTAATTAATAATAAACTTTGAAGAATTTGTTCCCTTCAGAAATTTTCAGCGGCAAAAAATACATCAAAACGGACATTTGTGCGAGTCATAGAACCAGGTAGCTTAATTTTAGGGAACATGAACTATCAATACATTTGACTTTAACAGTTTACACATTATTTCCGCCCATCTGTTGTACAGAATGATTCTGTTTCATCAAATCAACCGTGAACCAGTCGGCAGACTTGGTGAATCTGAATGACACGTCATAACTACACACTAGCCAATAAAAGAAACTTGCTCTGCCCCGCCTTCTACTGCGTAGTTTTGTAAATCAAAAGCGGCGGCTTATTGTCACAAATCTTTATGGTCAATGAGTTGTGTAATCAGTGACAAATGTCCTCATACACTGTGAAAACACTTCCGTGAATACTCAAGTATAGTCTCTGAGTAGATCAATAGGTAACTGTTTGTTTTACCCCACGCGGTTAATTGAAAACATGCAGTGTCAATCAGTTTGCCGATGATCGATTGTGAGAAAGTTCAATCGATTATCGGAATCGGGAGCTTCCAGCACGCCGCTAATCGATACCACCTGATCATCGGTACACCACTAGTTAAAGTGCTTATGAATCAATTTATTCCTTATTGTGGAATTATTGGTTAATATCATAATTTGGTAGACTGGCTCCAGTCATTTCTGCACTTGTTATTTTTTTCTTTTCTTTTTTTTTTTTCCCATGTAATCACTTCCTGTAGCTGTATTTGTCTCTTAAATTATATTTCACAATTTTGACCACAAAGGGACATAACTGATTAAATCATTATAAGCTGTACTGGATTGTACACCTTTGAAAAGAAAAGAGAAAAACATAGAAAAGATAGAGTCTGGAGACAGACTACATGAATTGGCTGAGATGCTTTAACCCATTTTAGTCTGGAGATCCAAAAAATGGTAACTGGCAAACAATTTAGACCCAGATCAGATGCTGCAGGATGTGGTGTCTGGTCATAGTCTTCACTGTTTGCAAAAAGTTAAGCCATTTTTCCTATAGGAGTATCTAATCGCACAGCCTGACATGCATAAAATTGAAATTCTACTCTTCCAATATATAGTGAGTTCTGTCTGCAATCTGCAAATTTATGTTTTTAATGGCTTAACCCTTGTCCTGCTGAATCCGGATATACCCTGCCTTTGCAAATAGTGTAGATCCAGATCATTTGGCTTCTAAGAAGCCAACTGATCTGGATCTACACTATTTGCCATTAAGTATGTGAATTTATAGCAACAATTCGGATCAAGTAATCTGATTGGCTGAAAATGAGAAGTAGGCGTGGCATCTTAATTTATTCAGCAGGACAAGGGTTAATACCATTGTTGCATCTGCAGGTGACAAATACTTTATGCTTTCTTACTTTTTGCTTGAAAACAGGGATTGACAATTAGAATGAAATGCCAGGCCTTGTTGTCAAGAAATACTCTATGCAGCAGGTCTGGGTCTACACATTCACATAGTATTAACCCTTACCATGCTGAATAAATTGCCATGCCCACTTTTAATTTTCAGCCAATCAGATAACTTGATCCTGGTTGCTGATACAAATTCACATACTGAATGACAAATAGTGCAGATCCAGATTAGTTAGCTTCTGAAGAAGCCAACTAATCTGATTCCACGTAGTTTGCAAAGGCAGGGCATAACCGGACCAGCAGGACCAGGGTTAAGGGTTATTGGCTGAATGACAAAGTTGAAAACACTCTAGACTTTAAAGCTTGCTATGGCAAGTTTTCCTCAGGTTGTGAATTTATTTCTGATGTTCTCTGCTGCACTTTGCTCATAGTCAGCATGCTTTGGTTTGATTATCAGCATAAGTTAACCCTTGTTCTGCTGAAACCGGATATACCCTGCCTTTGCAAACAGTGTAGCTCAAGATCAGTAGGCTTCTTCAGAAGCCAATGAAGAAGCCAACTGATCTGCATCTGCACTGTTTGCCATTAAGTATGTGAATTTATAACAACAATCCTGAACAAGTTATCTGATTGGCTGAAAATTAGAAGTGGGTGTGGCATCTTAATTTATTCAGCAGGACAAGGGTTAACATACAGCAGTGACACTAAGGACTCTCATGGGTCAAGCTGTCATTAAATCCAAAATCATCTTTGACTGTAAATAGGTAGTCAGGCACCTTTTGGTAGGCATTGGCAGTAAGTGTGCATGGTGACACCGGGGCTTGTGACATTTCTTCTAATAGTCAAAATAGGCTATATTAACTCTATTATCTAGCTAATGGAGTTAATATAGCCTACCCTATTTGACCTAATTACTGCACTGTGCGCATAGGTTTTTTCAACATTACTTGGATAACTTGTAGTAAAATATGTATCCACCTTCTAAAAAGATGCTTTAAAAACAAAATCAGCAAATGACTTATCTAATGGTGTTTAAGCGATGTTTTTTGTTGTTGTTTTTTTTCCTATCTTCTTTATGAAAGCGTATGTTGTGGGTAGTCATTTGTTTGTCAATGCAATTTGAATGGGTATCCTCAAGATATGCCTTTATAAAAAAGTAGACAAAAAGTACACTGGCTGTAATCTGAAGACTATAAAATTGCTTGACTGAGCACTTATAGGGGTATACGTGGTAATTAGGTTGAATATAGTATCATTGAAAAGTGTGTTTAAAAAATGTTTTTCTGACCTCAGATTTAGCAATTATAGCAAGCTGCAGTTGAAAAATAAAGAGCATATTTTAAATATGATGTTTTCATTTCTGGAAATTATTAGGCCTTGCATTTCATTCAGTATCATCTAGGGATCAGTTAAATAGAATCCTTCTTTGTCTTGGAAGAATAAGAAAAATGGATACACTGTCAAGGGAGATGACCATCTTGTAAGTATTTGCCATTCTTCTCAAAAGGGACTACTCTTAAAGGAAAGAATTTGCGCCCTATGGGAGCAAATTCTTACCATTAAGAGCAGCCCTCTGAGGAGGGCTTCATCTAGCAAGGAAAAAAATACTTTTCTGCTGGAGTGATCTCCCTTTGAAACAGGCAGCAAAAACTTTCACTTTAATACAAGTCTCTAATAGGTGTGTATTTAACATTCTGGGTAAAATTTTCACCAGATGACAAATTAAAATATTTTTCTTATTTTTCCCTTAAAACAGGTTTTGACATTTATTGCAAATTGTCTCCAGTGGAGACAATTTGCATGAAATGTCAAATCCTATTTTCTATGAAAAATATCATCAGTTTGTCATCTTCTGAATATGCTCAGAGTGTAAAGGTTAAATGTTGCCTGCTTATTATCGCTGTCATTTGCAGCAAGTTTTTTGTTGCGTGGGTTAGGTTTTGAAATCTTGTCTTGAAATTTAAGGATCAAAATTAAAAGTTTAATATCATCTTAACGGACAAGAAGCAGAACCATTTGATATTGAGAATGTTCATAGGATTCACATTATCCTGGTTTAATGGTTTTCAGTGAGAAAAGAATCCTTAAAATATAATCTTATTTTCTTGAGAAATTGTTTAATCCTGGATCTTACTATCAGCCTTTTTTTTTTGGTTATGTAACCGCATCTTTTATTTGTGACAACAGACATCCTGAAAAAGGAGCAGATAGTGGTAGGTTTTACATTATATAAATAGGATGCAGCTCCAGATAAGAGTGGCTGGCCACACAATATTTTTCTTATTTCTCCATGAACACATACTTTGATGGTACTCATTAGAAGTGCCTTAGTGAGGCACTTCTAATGAGGACCACAACATCTGTTTTCGTGAAGAAATAAGAGAAATATGAAAAAAAAGAAGGAAGTATCTTATTTTGAGCTTTGACAAGAGCACTCCAGAGATTTAGTGGGCTACACCAAAAGAAAATTTTTCTGAGAGTAGATAGTGAAGGCTCAGATGGCATCTGCAACCCGGATCTTATTGTCAGCCATATTTGTTTTTGTATAATTGCATTTTGTATTGGTGACAACAGACATCCTGAAAGAGGAGTAGGTAGTGTTAGATTTTTCATACCTAACAAGTTTTACATAGCTCTGGATAAGAGGGTGTAGCCACATTTTTATTACAATATTTTTCTTTTATTTTAACCCTTGTCCTGCTGAACCCGGATATACCCTACCTTTGCAAACAGTGTAGATTCAGATCAGTTGGCTTCTGAAGAAGCCAACTGATCTGGATCTGCACTGTTTGCCATCAAGTATGTGAATTTATAGCAAAAAATTGGATCAAGCAATCTGATAGGCTGAAAATTAGAAGTGGGTGTGGCATTTTAATTTATTCAGCAGGACAAGGGTTAATATGTCTTCACAAACACACATTTTGGGTACTCATTTAAAGTGACTTAACCCTTGTCATGCTGAGCCCGGATATACCCTGCCTTTGCAAACAGTGTAGATCTAGATCAGTTGGCTTCTGAAGAAGCGAACTGATCTGGATCTGCACTGTTTGCCATAAAGTATGTGAATTTATAGCAACAATCCAGATGAAGCTATCTGATTGGCTGAAAATTAGAAGTAGGCATGGCATCTTTATTCAGCATGACAAGGGTTAATGTGTTGGTTCTACTGAGTACCCACAAAAATATGTTGTTGTCTTTTTATATATAGCAAGAAGAACAAGTATCAGCACCAAGGGTCTTATTTATTGCAAGAGTGGGCTGCACTTCATGCTTACATGGACAGCAAAACTATCAACCATATTCATACTGGCACAGTGGCTCTCTGGTAGAGTGTCCGCTTTGTGACCGGGAGGTTGTGGGTTAGATCCCCGGCCGGGTCATACCAAAGACTTTAAAAATGGTATTAGCTGCTCTTTCACTTGGCACTCAGCATTAAGAAAGTAGAGCTAGAACTGGTTAGCTCAGTGTCAGTATAATGTGACTGGCTGGAATATCATGTCAAAGTGTCTGGGGCGTGATATTTCAGTGAGGCAGCACTCTTAAAGTGAGCATTGAGCTCCCTGCCACATCCAGACAGCGTTGCGATATGACTGAAATGTTAAGCCCAAATCAAACAAACATCAGCCATATTCTTTTTATGTATTAAGCGCATCTTTTATTTCTGACACCCTGAAAGTGGAACACCTGGCTTTTTTTTTTATATGGAACAAGACATAACTCTAGATAAGGGTGGGTAGCCACATAATATTTTCCTTAATTCTCCATGGAACATGTGTTGTTGGTACTCATTAGAAATGCCTCGGAGAGGTACTTCTAATGAATATTTTCCTTATTTCCCCACAGAAGCATATGTTATTGGTACTCATTAGAAGTACCTTACCGAGGCACTTCTAATGAGTACCACAACATATGTTTTGATGAAGAAATAAGAAAAATATCAGCAATTTTTCAATAAATCGAGGTTATTTAGAGCTATGGTTGCCCAGAGAGTGGTAAAGATGACTCACTAAAGGCCATTGCTACACTAAAGAGACACTTTGCATGAAGATCAGTCTATTTTCTGAGAAATCAGAAAAAAAAAATAAATCTAAATTGTCATCTGTTGAATCTGTCCAGAAAGTGGTAAAGGTTAACCCTAGTCCTGCTGAACCCGGATATGCCCTGCCTTTACAAACAGTGTAGATCCAGATCAGTTGGCTTCTGAACTGATCTGGATCTGCATTGTTTGTCATTAAGTATGTCAATTTGTAGCAACAATCTGGATCAAGTAACCTGATTGGCTGACAGTTAGGTGTGGCAACTTAATTTATTCAGCATGACAAGGGTTAACTCCTGACCAGGCATTGATAAACTCTGTAGCATTCACTGAATACTGTAGTATGTATCAATGGACCACAATTAACCCATTGTAGACTGAACTCCTCCTCCACACTATATATTGGAAAATTCTAATTTTGATTTTAGATATGTCAGGCTATGTGATTTAGATATTCCTAGAGAAAAACGGTTGAACTGTTTGCAGACGCTGCCTTCTGTGGTGTCTGATCTGGGTCTGCACTATTTGCCAATTACCCTTTAAGGGGTCTCCAGACTAAAATGGATTAAAGCCTCCGATCAGACTGGATGCACAGGGTGCTCTGAATCTGAGCATCATGACTTCTAAATATTAGGACACCTTAACTTCTTACCATACCAAACTTGTCCTAAAATTTGCATAACTCCATTTTTGGGAAAGCCATAGTATACAAACGGCAAAATTTCCTTAAGATTGTTGTCTGCATGATTATCATTGCTTATCATTGACCAATGTAATCAAACCGTATGTTAAACAAAATCCAGGTAAGGGCAATTTACAGCTGCCCTATTCTTGTCAGTTTGACAACAGAATTCTGTTGATAGAGGGTTATCAGTAAAACCTGGACTGGGACATTTGGGACATTGGCAAACAGTGCAGAATGGGGCATCTGATTAGGGTTTACACTGTTTGCTTAAATTACATGAAGTTAAGGGTTAAATGAAACAGTCTTAACCCTTGTCCTGCTGAATAAATTAAGATACCATGCCCATTTCTAATTTTCAGCCAATCAGATTATTTGATCCTAGTTGTTGATACATATTCACATACTGAATGACAAACAGTGCAGATCCAGATCAGTTGGCTTCTGAAGAAGCCAACTGATCTGGATCTACACTGTTTGCAAAAGCAGGGTATATCCGGGTTCAGCAGGACAAGGGTTAAGTCCCCATTCAGGACCATTTTCCCAGCCTACACCTACAGATAGTCAACCCTCCAGTGCTGTCAGTGCTTTGTTTCTATCCCTTGATATGTCTAAACATTGGCATTGACTAACAGTGAGTGGCAAACAGAGTAAACCCTGATCTGCAGCATCTGATCTGAGTCTGCACTGCTGGCTCTGGGCTGTTTGTCCTAATACTTAGGGTACATATGGTACACCCACAGACAATTCTACCTTGACAATATTCCTTCTGGTTTAAAAATGTCAGCTGATGACATTTTGAAATATCTTACCAGAAAATAAAACTTTACATTTTAACCCGAAAAAGGAAAATGCACATCAAATAATAAACAAACTGGAAAATAAAAGTCTGTTAAAGCTTATACCACCAAACAAAATTTGTAGCATATGACATTCTAGTTTTTATATTCCACCACACTATAGCGGCAAGGTATTATGGTTACACATTCCTATGTGCCCGTCAGTCTGTCCATCCACCGGTCTGTCCATCAGGTTGTCGTATGTCCATCTATCCATATTTTTTTCCAGACAACAACTTGAGTACATATCAGTGGATTTTTGCCAAACTTGATATGCCTTGATATTGTGGAGACCTATTTTGGGATTGTTAATGGGCAAATTCATCAATTTCTGACAGTTATCTGGCCACCTAATGTCTGTATTTTCATTTCCAGACAATAACTTGAGTAAATATCAATGGATTTGCACCAAACTTGGTATATGCTTTGATATTATGGAGAACTGGTTTGGGATTGCTAATGGGCAAATTTGTCAATTTTTGACAGAGCTATCTGCATGCCACATGTCCGTATTTTCGTTTTCGGAGGATTACTTGAGTAAATATCAATGGATGTTCACCAAACATGGTATATGTACATTGATATTTTGCAGATCTGTTTTGAGATTGTTAATGGGCAAATTTCACCAAATTTTGACAGTTATCTCTCCGTAACACAATAGTGGTGGGGTATTATCATTTCATGTTTTTATTTCTTTTTGTTTTTTTTTAGAAATAAGTCTTCAGATTCCATGTGAATCATCTGTGAAGCAGATGATTCACATGAAAGGTCAAGACTTATTTTCTGTGAAAAAAAAAAAAAAAAAAAAAAAAAAAAAAGAAAAAAGGAAAATGTCATATGCTGCAGTTTAAGGATTAAGATGAGTAGTTCGATGAAAAATTTATGAAAATTGAGAAATAAGTTATTTGGCTTTGATGAGCTAGAAAATGTTTTTTTTTTTGGAGTATGTGACGTCATAACCACCTAATTAAATAGGCAACATTTAAGGATTAAGCTGAGAAGTTTGGTGAAAAAGTTATGAAAATTGAGAAATAAGTTGGATTTGAAGAGCTAGAAAATGCTGTCAAGGAAGCCACCTATTTTCGGAGTATGTGACATCATAACCACCTAATTATACCCCCGGCATATGAAGTCTGTCGAGGGGTATATAGTTTTCGTCTTTCCGTCCGTTTGTCTGTTTGTCCGTCCATCCGTCCATCTGTCTGTGTGGGCGTTCGTACGAATGTTAACATTTTGCGTCAAAGTTTTCTGTAGAGTTTTTTCCTTTTGCATATATTTTTGAAAGCTTACACTTTAGGATGTTGATGTGTGGTTATGTTACTACTAGATGATTACAGAATAGCTGACATTATTTTGCTGATGCTACTGACCCAAGGTCAAGGTCACAGACTTAGAAAATAGTGTGATGTTTATGCAAAGTTTTACATGAAGTTTTTGTCTTTTGCTTGTATTTCTAAAAGCTTTGACAAGATTATTATACCCCTTCAGCATACGATGCCGAAGGGGTATATAGTTTTCGTCCGTTCCGTTTGTCTGTCCATCCGTCCGTCAGTCCCATTTTATAACCAAGTTTTACTTCGAAGTTTTTTGATTACTTATAACTCTGCAGCCACTGATAAAAAACTTTTCATATTTGGTATGAGGGTACCTGGGAGGGTTCTCTTCCATTCTACATCCATGCACCCTCGGTCATGCCCCAGGGCGGGGCTAGGGGTCAAAATCTAGGACACCCCAATAAAGTAGTATACATTGTAGCTCCAATGCATCGCGGTCCGTTATTTCGCGAAATCCAGTATATCGCCAATAGGCCATGGCTCCCAAATTTTCCATAAGCAAAAAAAAAAAAAAAAAAAAAATTAAAAACATAAAATGTTTGTTGTTTTATTTAACTTCAGAAAAAAAAAAAAAACGCGTTCCGCCTCCAGTAATTGATTTTTCGCGCCTATCCCGACGCTAAGTCGCGTCAGGTATTATATGACAAACAATCCACTTAGTGTCAATCAGCGCACACGTTGATTATAATTGGCAAACAATAAATTATATCGCCGTAATTGTCGTAATCATTATCATCATTTAGTACATAGATCTACTCAATGCTCAATCAGTCAATGATGCCCACAAACTAATTTTGCTCAGCAGGGGAAAACGGTCCACCTCCTTTTCAACACCAGCAAATTTTACAAGACAGTAGTCTTACGATATTTCTGTCCAACATACACAGATCATAGTCCGCTTATTTTACACTTCTGTCGATATAAATATTTCAGAAGAAAACAACTGCGTCAAAAAAAAACAAAACAAAAACTAACAATAAAAAAATAAATAAAAAGAAATTAACTTTGATAAACGACAGTTTGTTGTTTTTTTTTGCGCCCGCAATATAAGCGAAGGGAAGCAACTCAAGTTATCTTAGCAAAATTGAGTAATTTCCCTTCGCCGTTCCAGGGAACCAGAGTATCCAAAATGGCGTCCGGTTTCGATTGGAATTACTTGTTAGACATAGCGCACCATTGTAAATTATTCCATTGAGCAATTCTAATCCAATTTTAATTAGGAAATATGGTGACAACATAACTGAATGCCATTTATCCGTGATGTCTCAGCAAACCACCACAGCGACAAACTGAGCGAGTGTTATGCACGCCATTATACATGCATGGTACATGTCAGGACTTATATCTTGCTCCGTTGATATCGCGATAGCAGACTCTGGACTCCGAGGACGCGATATATTGGAGCTACACTGTATTGCAGTTTGTTTATACAAATAACCTCTTATTAAAGAAGAATGGGCAACAGACATGTTTATCACATCAACATTCAGTGTAATAAGGACAAGATCATTGTGACCTTATTTTCATGCTTCAGTGATTTTGACTTATATTTTGAAGTCTGTTTCATGGATTAATGCCTCAAAAAAGTAGTATGTTGCAGTTTGTTTATACAAACAACTTCTTAAAGAAGGATGGGCATCAGACGTGTTTTTCACATCAACATTCAGTGTAATAATGTCAAGGTCATTGTGATCATATTTTCATGCTCCAGCAATTTTGCCTTATACCTTGAAGACTATTTCATGGATTAATGTGATACTTGGAATATTGGTTCTGTGTGACACAATGATTGGCAGCATAACAAATATAAGTCACCTTGACCTATATTTCATGGTCCATTAATTTTGCCGCATATCTTGAATGTTAATTGATGTATAAACATCATTATTTGGGATTATGAATTAGTATGACCCAACAGTTGACCTAAAAGTAAATGTAGGTCACTGTGACCTATATTTCTTGGTCCAGTGATTTTATGTTACATCTTGAAGACAATTTGATGTATTACTATCATATTTTGGGATTATGTGACCTATATTTCATAGCCCTGTGATTTTGTCTTATATCTCCCTCTGTTTGATACCTAAATGTCATATTTACATATAATGACACAGTGTGACCCAAACTTTCACCTCAATGTAAATATAAATCAGTATGACCTATATTTCATGGTCTAGTGATTTTGCTTAATATCTTTTAGATTATTTAATGGATTAACATCATAGTTGGTATAATGCATCATTGTGACCATCAGATTTTTTTCTCAAGGATATGTAGGTCAGTGACCTATATTTTATGGCCCAGCAAATTTGTTTCATGTCTTGAAGACTATTTACTCCAGGAAACTATATCTTGCCTTATATCATTGTCATTAACTTTAAAATATTTTATAATTAAGGAATGGCACCAGCCGGGGGTATTCATGACCCTCTGGGCACTTGCTCTTGTTAAATATGCAACATTTAAATATGCATCACATCTGAAACAATATTTTATTGCTATATTACTGTAAATGTGCTCATTTGCATATAGACTAAATTATCAACTAGCTGACATTAAGCAGCATATTCCTGTCAACATACATGCCATTAGCTGTTGACAGAAATCTGTGAGATTTTGCCAATTTTTGTGGGAGATTTGATGAAATTCTGTGAGATTTTTATGAAAATCACATTCAAGCTTACTTAAGTAAGTTAAAAGCCATTATTTTAATGAATTAAGCTTGGGATAGCTATGCTGATGTGTGATTTATTTCTAGTTCTTCAAAAAATAGCTTATTAAATGGTATGAAAATTCTGTGAGATTTGAAAATTTTATAGGATATGGGGTCCATAAGGGCCAAAATTCTGTGAGATTTTGTCTCACAGTGTGAGGTATGGCATGTATGTGTCAACAGGCAACTTTTATTTGTGCCTTACAAAAACTTAACCCTAGTCCTGCTGAACCCAGATGTGCCCTGCCAATGCAAACAGTATAGATCCAGATCAGTTGGCTTCTGAAGAAGCCAACTGATCTGGATCTGCACTGTTTGTCATTAAGCATGTGAATTTGTATCAAAAACCTGAATCAAGTAATCTGATTGGCTGAAAATTAGAAGTGGGTGTGGCATCTTAATTTATTCAGCATGACAAGGAAGGGTAAAATCTAATCAAATATATTCAAGATGGTGGCGCCCATGCTTACAGTCATAAAAACTTCAAATTGCAATAGCTTTCTTATTTCTTAAGTGATTTTGATCAAATTTGGACCAAGATGCATGTTTTCTGAAGTGGAAGATTACCTTTAATGGTTCCTTTTCTTCTCTGGGCTAATTCTGCAGATGGAAAATTGATATTTTTCTTTTTTTTTCCCAGAAGATAGGGTTTGACATTTTATGCTATGGAGACAACTTCATGTTGCATGAAAGGCCAAGGCCTATTTTCTGGTAAAAAAATGAAAGAAATATTTCAAAGTGTCATCTGCTAAAATTTTTACAGATCATTCAAAGTGTTCAATATCTTTTTCAGAGAAAGGTGCCTACATCACCAGATTAGGCATTAGAGAACAATGGCAAGTCACTCACCAAGTGCCACTACCACTGTCTTCCAATCATCTGTGATACTTCTGCTGCTGTGTATGCTTGTCAATGCATATCACGACTACTGCATTGTTGGTGCTGGACCCTCTGGCCTACAGCTGGGTTACTTCTTCCACAGGGCTGCTCGAGATTATGTGATCTTTGAAAAATCCAATGTCTCAGGTATTGTTGCTATAGCGTAATAACCCTAAGTATTGGGACACCTTATCTACTTTCCATACCTGTCCTAACATTCTTTCATGGAGATTGATCATGAAATATTTTCTATGGTCATTCTCTCCCTTCCACTGATTCAAGAAGGGCAGTTGTCAGTTTCTGGCAAACGAATGTGCACAATACTGGTTAACTGCTTAGAGGACTAAGCCTGCCCAGTAAACGTGTGGTTAGGTAAACTGATCGTGCTCGACATGACCCCATTGGGTTGACTGGGCCCTAAAACCTCAACACAAACAAATACCTGTCCTAAAATTTCAAATAGTCCATTCTAATACCTCTTGATGTGTCCAAAATATTGGTCTATGTATGGCAAACAGTGTAGACCCTGATCAGATGCTAGGTTGTGTGGCATCTGATCTGGGTCTACACTGTTTGCGAAGGCCTTTCTGTCCCACTACTTAGGGTTATTATGGTATTGTGTACACAATATGTTTACATATTTTTTGTGCAAAGCTAGACAGAGCTACATTTTTATGCCCCCAGCTTAAAAAAAGTTGGAGGGGCATATTGCTTTTGGGCTGTTTGTCTGTCTATCCATCTGTTCATTCATCATGCTTTTCTTGTGAGGAATGTCTTGATAACTTAACGAGCAAGGGCGTTGAAACTTGGTGAGGTTATTGGGACTGAGGAGTAGATCATATGATTAACATGAGTCCTTGACTTTCCATGTTCAAGTTGCTGTTGAATTCCCAAAGCCATGCATCCTAACTTTATAATTTCATAGTATTACATTGCGTCATTTACTAGGAAATTTCTTAAGCGCAGGTAAAGTAAAAAAGCATAGATAGTTTGAGAAAATGTCATTATATATTGTTTATGTGTCTAATAACAGATGGTCTGGTGTTGGTGAGACAGTTTTGCCTGGAAATTTCAGAAGGTGCAGATAAAGTAACAAAGCGTAGATCGCTGGAGAAAATGTCATCATTTATTGTTTACAAGTCTAACAATAGAGGATGAGATGGTTTCATGTCCTAAGGGGCCTAATTCACCATCACTGTTGTTCAGACAGACATCCATATAGGCTTACCGCTAAGCATGCTAGGTAAAATTTCAGTAGAAAACATTTTGAAAATATTTTTCTTATTTTTCCCAGAAAACAGGCTTTGACATTTCAAGCAAATTGTCTCCTTAGGAGACAATTTGCTTTAAATATCAAAGTCTGTTTTCTGGCAAAAATAAGAAAATGTCAATTTGTTGCCTGCTGAATGTGCTCAGCGAGTAGTAAAGGTTAAGTGACATTCTTGGTGGAGGTTGGAGCTGTCTATTGTCTTTTTTGTTTGTTTGTGTTGAGGTCTTACGGCCCAGTCAACCCAATGGGGTCATGTCAAGCGCGGTCAGTTTACCTAATCACACTTTGACTGAGCAGGCTTAGTCCTCTATGCACTTAACCAGTATTTCGCACATTCTTTCGCCAGAAAGAGACAACTGCCCTTCTTGAATCAGCAGAAGGAATCACCACGAAAGAATATTGCTGACTTGGTGGGGGTTGAACCCGCAACCTCCTGATCACTGGTCGGACGCGCATCCAGCCAAGCCACCAAGGCTCTTTTTTGTTTGTTCAGGATTCAATGAAATTCACTTTGGTACTTGTAGAGATATGGCAGAGATATGAATTGGACATGAATTATGACAATTTGACATTTAATTTGCAGTTTTCATCTCGATATTGTTCTTTTGCGTGTCTGCATGCATATGCATACAATATCAACAACAACAAAAAACTAAGGGATGATTCAGCTTGAATATGCCTGCCTTCCTGTAATTTATCAAAATAACAAATTTTACTGAATACACATTTCTTTATAGCAGGATTCATAATAGCACATTTTTGAATATAACTCTGGATTAGCTTTTGGAATCTGCCTGAATTTCACAGTCGATCATCGGTTTTATAAAACTGGCTTATCGTCGATTAACCCTTGTCCTGCTGAACCCAGATATACCCTAGCTTTGCAAGAAGCCAACTGATCTGGATCTGCACTGTTTGCCATTAAGTATGTGAAGTTATAGCCACAGTCTGGATCAAGTAATCCGATTGGCTGAAAATTAAAAGTGGGTGTGGCATCTTAATTTATTCAGCATGAGAAGGGTTAATGTTTGGAATCTGCCTGAATTTCAAAGTTGATTGTCGGTTTTGTGGTTTTGTAAAACCACAAAATGTAAAACCACAAAACCGACTTATCATCAATTAATAATCCATTTGTAGAAAATACATGTATATTCATTCTTTTTTTCCAGGTGCTTATTCATTGCTCTAGATCAATAAGAGGGGTATCCAGATAATATTTTTCTTACTTCTCCATGAAAACATAATGTTGTGGGTACTCATTAGAAGCTCCTCTGTGAGGCACTTCTAATGAGTACCCACAACATATGTTTTCGTGGAGAAATAAGAAAAATATCAGTACTTTTGGGTTGACTTTTTAAGGCTATTTTATCATTTATTTTCACTTTTATTGACCACAAACCTAGAATGACCCAAATAGATAGCTTTGAATTTCATTTCTTTATAACTTGCCAAGTGGTGATCAGGAGGTTGCAGGTTCATTTCCCGCCTGGTTTGGCAACATTCTTTCGTGGAGATTGATCATGAAGTATTTTCTATGGTCTTTCTCTCCCTTCCACTGATTCAAGAAGGGCAGTTGTCAGTTTCTGGTGAAAGAATGTGCATGAGTACTGGTTAAATGCTTAGAGGAAAATTTGTGGCTAGGTAAACTGACCGCGCTTAACATGACCCTAATGGATTGACTGGGCTGTAAAACCTCTTTCACTGCCATAGGCGATAATAATAGGCTTTTGCAAACAGCATAGATCCAGATGAGATGGCAATTCAAATGAGTTCCCACAACATATGTTTTTATAAAGAAGTAGATAAAAGTACACTGACTGTAATCTAAAGGCTACTTAATTGCTTTACCTTGCCCTTATAGGAGCATGTGCGGTAATTAGATTGAGTACAGTAATTTTCTTACATTGTGGCTCAAAATGGTTTTTTGAAGAAATCAGGAAAAACTATCTGTCTGAGTATCCTCTGATCTAGAGATGTGCCATTTTCTGTCACTAGCACTATTTCCAGCAGCGGACTGAAGAATAAATTTGGAGTTAGTTAAAGTAGGCAGAAAATGAGTTTTACAGCATGAACTCTTCTCAATAAATGTCATATATGAGCCCACCCTGAGAATAGGTACCTTATGCAGATTCAGATCAGCTAGAGCATCAAAGCAGTCTGATCTGAGTCTGTTTCTGTGGTCTGATCAGTCTTAGATGTTTGCGTGAAGAAGGCATTGATCCTTGACTATCCAAAAAGCACCCAGTGAGAAGGATAAGATGGCAGTGCTGGCTGGTCGGAGTCATCACTGAGTGGACATGTGATAGGGTACATTATCTCGCATCATGGTTCATATTGAAAATATCCCCAATTTTGGAGCTGTAGATAGGGTACACGTAGCAATAAAAAAGTTTTAACATTTTTCTTATTTCTCCATGAAAACATATGTTATGGGTACTCATTAGAAGCGCCTCGCTGAGGTGCTTCTAATGAGTAGCCATAATGTATGTTTTCGTGGGGAAATAAAGAATATATTAATCTGAATATCATTTTTTTCTACAGCAGTGCCACTTTGGATTAGAAAGAAGGCAGACTTGCCTTTGGCTGCTAAGTGAATTGGCATTTTAGAAGGATGTTCTTTCGTTGTTTATGTGATGAGATTGTAGTAGTTTGGAGTAAATTGTATTTGTTAACCCTTGTGATACTACAAGTTTTAACTTGCTGTATCCAATTTGTGTCCCAATGTCTTCAGTGGACACTTCCATCGTGCCAACTGGAATGGTCCAATGTCTCTTTAAAGGGGTGTTATACAGAAACTACTTTTATTGGCTTTGAGACTAAATTGCTAATATCATGGCAAACAGTGCATACCTAGATCAGCGGCCACATTCTGCAGCCTCTGATCTGGGTCTACACTGTTTGCCTAGGTCCTTTTTTTTGGATTCTGAACGTTAATGGGTTAATGAAGAACAGAAGAAGCTGTCATGACAATATGGATACCCTGAAGGGATTTTTTGACCTCATTTCTTTGTACTTTCCGTTACCACTCTAGATTCAGCAATTTCTGATTTTAGTTTCTTCTCAATGCTTGCTTCTTACTTTTGACTGGACCTCTGGCCTCCAACTTGACCCTTGCCCAGCTGAATAAAGTTCCACATCCTCTTCTGCTTTCCAGCCAATCAAATTGCTTGATCCAGGTTGTTGATACAAATTCACATACTTAATGGCAAACAGTGCAAGTCCAGATCAGTTGGCCAACTGATCTGTTTGCAAAGGCAGGGCATATCTGGGCTCAGCAGGACCAGGGTAAAATAGGGAAGGCTAAAAATCCCAAAATAAAGGTTCAGTCAGAAGTGGGTGATTAGAAGTGAGAAATTGATAATCAACAATTAGGAGTAGAAGTTGGGCTGCAGAAGTTAGAAGGCTGTTGAAGTCAGAATTTGGGGAAGTAAAAAATCGGAAGATCAAAATAAGTAGGATATTAATTCTTTCCCCGCCAGTGGCGACTTTTGTCGTCTGCTGATAAACTTGGCAAACAGTTTGGACCCAGATCAGGCACGACAAAACATAAGGCCTGATCTGGATCCAAACTGTTTGACACTCTGATGGTATTCCTGAAAGTTTTTTTTTGAAAAAGTTAATTTAAAAAAACAACAACAAAAAAACACTGATAACAAAAAAGCATGCAAAATTACCCAGCATGCAAAGAGTTAAGAAGTTTGAGGTGGTTCAAATGGCAGAAGGAATTTGTGAAGGGACATTACTGCTTTCTGCTCTATAGCCACACTTCTCAGTTCTACATCCAAATTCTTACATCCACCTTCCTATTTCCAGTTACTTACTTCAAACTTCTTGTTTCTTAATTGTGACTTCCACCTCCCTCTTGTTTCATCTGACACCCTTCTTTTCACATTTTAAAGTTTCTCTGGATGTTTTGTTAAACAAGTTTTAGTTAAAGGCAACATTACATGTGAATGGTCTGCCTTAAGGCAGACCATTCACATGAAATGTGAAGCCTTTCTTTTGTCAGTAAAAAATGTAGTATTGTCTGTTTTGTTGTGACTGGCACTTTAACCCATTATAGACTGAATAGACTCCCCCAAACTATAATTATATTGGAAGCGTCTAATTTCACAATTTTAGGTATGCCGATCTGGCTATGAAATTTAGATATTCCTGGAGAAAAATGGCTAAACTATTTACAAACTGTAGAGACCCAGATCAGATGCTGCATTCTGCAGCATCTGATCTGGGTCTGCACTACATGCACCATTTACCCTTTTAGGGGTCTCAAGACTACAATGGGTTAATGCTCAGCACTCTGGGTAGAGTTCAGCAGAGGACATATTAATATTTTTCTAATTTTTCCCAGAAAATAGGAATCATCATTTCATGCAAATTGTCTCCACTGGAGACGATTTGCATGAAATGATGAGTCCTATTTCTTTTGTGTCAAATTCTCTTTTCTGGGATAAATAAGGAAAAGATCATCAATTTGTCATCTGCTAAATTAGCACAGAGAGTGGTAAAGGTTAAACATTAAAAACAGTCACAACAACTTTTGTAGAATTATGCCACTATTCAAGCAGACAACAGATTGATCCAGCGGTTTCTGGAAACTACAAAGACTGAAGTGGTCTGTCTTTTTCCTCTTTTTCAGGGAATTTTTTTGTACAGTATCCTCGTCACCGAACACTTATTAGTCTAAACAAGCGACATACTGGTAAAACAAATAAAGAATTTAATTTACGTCACGACTGGAACTCACTGCTAAGTGATGACGAAAGTCTCCAATTTACGAAATACTCAAAAGAAATGTTCCCCCATGCTGATCGCTACTTAGACTACTTGCGAGACTACCAACAGAAGCTGGGTATAAAAGTACAGTTCAATACAGAGATATCAAGTATAAAGCAAGAACCATGTGAAAATGCTCCTGACTTCCATGTTTTTACCATGTTAGATCAACATGGTACCACCCATAGATGTGGGTAAGTACACAGGAACCACTTTATAAGACAATTTATTATAAGATGGATTGGATGTAAGACGGTTTAACCCTTAAGATGCTTAAGACGCCAAACACATCAATTGTCGTCTGCTGTGTCTTCTGCCGAATACTTAAAAGTCATTGTTGCAAACAGTGTGGACCCAGATCAGACTGCTCCTCTAGGAGTAGTCTGATCTGGGTCCACACTGTTTGCCTATATGCAAAAAGTATGTTTGAAGATGCAGTAGACGACATAAATAGACGACATTTTCAGATGCAGGTTTTCTTGGCGCTTTAAGGGTTAAAGATGTATATCTAGATGAAAATGTCTAGATTATATAGAAAATTTTTTAGCTCGCCTGGATGAGGTCCAGGAAGAGCTAGCTATTGCACTACCTTTGGCATCAGCTTCGGCATCCACATTTATGTTAAAGTTTTTTAAGAGCTTATTTTTTTCAGACCATTTGATAGATTTGGTTCATATTTGGTATGATGATAGATATAGTTCCAGTCTTATTCAGCAATATCCCAGCCCATTACATCAAGGTCAAGGTCAGGTGAAGGTCATGGACTTAGAAATTTTTAATGTTAAAGTTTTTTTAAGAGCTCATATTTTCATATTTGGTATGATGATAGATACAGTTCCAAAGTTTTATTCATCAATACCCTGCCCATGCCTATGACCTCAAGGTCAAGGTCACAGACTTAAAAAAAGCTATATGAAAGTTTTTTAAGAGTTCATATTTTCCAAATCATATGATGGATTTTGTTCATATTAGGTATGATGATAGATACAGATCCAAAGTTTTATTCAACATTACCCCCTGCCCATGTCCATGGCCTCAACGTCAAAGTTAAGAACTTAGAAATTTTATGTTAAAGTGTTTTAAGAGCTCATATTTTCCAAACCATATGATAGATTTGGTTCATATTTGGAATGATAATAGATACAGGTCCAAAGTTTTATTCTATTCATCATCACCCCCACCCATACCTGTGACCTCAAGGTCAAGGTCACAGACTTAGGAATTTTATATTTGATCCCTGATCTTGTCAAATTCATGACAACAAATGACCAAACCATAGCAAAAGAAATCCTATCCAGAGCTAAAATGCCATAACATTTCCTCTTACCGTAATCCTAAGCATTGGATCAGAATGCCTAAGCAAATAGCACAGACCCAGATCAGACTGGTCCTAAAGAGCACCCTGACACTCCAGTATCTCCCCATTTCCAGGCGAGCCATGCTGTCTGCTAACAGCTCTTGTTCTATATAATCTAGACATTCTTGTTTGGATACAACACGGTTATTTAGCTAACACGGTTTTCACTTTGGATCCCAGCAATCTGCAGGGTTATAAAGAGATTGTGGTGTAATATCTTTTTGTGAAAATTTTAAATATTCTTGATTTTATTTTCTACTGCCCATTTCAATCCAGTAAAAGCTATAGTGAGGCACAGATTTCAAGCTTCCCCCATTATGCCCTAACTTCAAAGAAGCTGGAGGGGCATATTGCTTTTGGGTCATTTATCTATAAATCTGTAGATCCATTTGTCAAGTTTTTCTTGTGTGCAAAGAATAATTATTGATATTTATTTGAGCTAGGGACTTGAAACTTGGTGAGATTTCTGGGGCGGTGAAGTAGATCACATGATTAACTTTTGAAAAATAATCAGATTAATTTTGTGAGAGATATGTCACTTTATAACTTTGTTATTTTGTAGGGACAAATGTATAGTTGGGGGCATAGTGTTTTAAAAACTAGTTTAAGTCTGATTTTAGATTTGTACAGATATTAACCACATAAACCCTTAAAATGCTTACCACAACAGCAGTAGATGTCATTTTTAGCTCACCTGAGCTGAAAGCTCAAGGTGAGCTTTTGTGATCACTCACCGTCTGTCGTCGTCGTCCGTATGTCCGTCCGTCCATCCACAATCTTTAAACAACATCTCCTCCTAAACCACTGATTGGAATTTGACCAAACTTCACAGGAATGATCCTTGGTTGGTCCTCTTTCAAAATTGTTCAAATGGTTCCGGTCCATTGCATATCTAGGTCACAGATGCTAAAAATAGATTTTTTAACTAAAAACTTAAAAACTCTTCTTGTCAGAAACCACTGGACTGATTTCAATATAATTTCGCAGAAATGTTCCTTTGGTGATCCTCTACCAAGATTTTCAAGCCATTCGGATTCGTCAAAAAACGTGGCCGCCACGGGGGGGGGGGGGGGGGGGGGGGGGGGGTGCTTATTTTCCCTATGCATCTATATAGAAAACTTTAAAAATCTTCTTGTCAGAAACCACTGGACCGATTTCAATGTAATTTGCAGAAATGTTCCTTTGGTGATCCTCTACCAAGATTGTTCAAGCCATTTGGATTTGTCAAAAAACATGGCCGCCAGGGGGCGGGGCTTATTTTCCCTATGTATCTATATAGAAAACTTTAAAAATCTTCTTGTCAGAAACCACTGGATCGATTTCAATGTAATTTTGCAGAAATGTTCCTTTGGTGATCCTCTACCAAGATTGTTCAAGCCATTTGGATTCGTCAAAAAACATGGCCGCTAGGGGGCGGGGCTTATTTTCCCTATATATCTATATAGAAAACTTTAAAAATCTTCTTGTCCCAAACCACCGGACCGATTTCAATATAATTTTGCAAAAATGTTCCTTTAGTGATCCTCTAGCAAGATTGTTCAAGCCATTTGGATTCGTCAAAAAACATGGCTGCCAGAGGGTGGGGCTTAATTTCCCTATAGGGGGTGGTCGGGTGGTGCAAAGGTGCTGTGTATCTTACATCACTGGGGCGTCCAACTGATATTGGCTTACAGTTGGGCAAGGCCTGCTATCCTTGTAGTGGGTAAGGGTAGAGGGGGAATGTTTTTATTTCTACTGTTTCTTCACTTTCATTCCTGTTCCTCTTTCTTCCCTGTCCCTCTCTTTCATCTCCTCTACTCTCTCTTCTATCTCTTTTCTCCCTTTCTCTGGGAGACGACACAAAATGACCCTCAAGGGTTGACGTGTCGTTAAACCCCAACACAATCAATCAATTTCCCTATATATCTATATAGAAAACTTTAAAAATCTTCTTTTCCGAAACCACTGGACCGATTTCCATATAATTTTGCAGAAATGTTCCTTTGGTGATCCTCTACCAAGATTGTTCGAGCCATTTTGATTAGTCAAAAAACATGGCCGCCAGGGGGGCGGGGCTTATTTTCCCTATATATCTATATTGAAAAATGTAAAAATCTTCTTGTCCGAAACCACTGGACCGATTTCCATATAATTTTGCAGAAATGTTCCTTTGGTGATCCTTTACCAAGATTGTTCAAGCCATTTGGATTTGTCAAAAAACATGGCCACCAGAGGGCAGGGCTTATTTTCCCTATATATCTATATAGAAAACTTTAAAAATCTTCTTGTCCGAAACCACTGGACAGACTTCAATATAATTTTGCAAAAATGTTCCTTTGGTGATCCTCTACCAAGATTGTTCAAGCCATTTGGATTCGTCAAAAAACATGGCTGCCAGGGGGCAGGGCTTATTTTCCCTATATATCTATATAGAAAACATTAAAAAACTTCTTGTCAGAACCACTCGACTGATTTCCATATAATTTTGTAGAAATGTTCCTTTAGTGATCCTCTACCAATATTGTTCAAGTCATTTGGATTTGTCAAAAAACATGGCCGCCAGGGGGCAGGGCTTATTTTCCCTATATATAGAAAAATGTAAAAATCATCTTGTCCCAAACCACTGGACCGATTTCCATATAATTTTGCAGAAATGTTCTTTTGGTGATCCTCTACCAAGATTGTTCAAGCCGTTTGGATTTGTCAAAAAACATGGCCGCCAGGGGGCAGGGCTTATTTTCCCTATAGATGTATCTATATAGAAAACTTTAAAAATCTTCTTGGCAGAAACCAATGGACCGATTTCAATATAACTTGGAAGGAATGTGTCTTTGTTCACCCTCTTCCAAGGTTGTTCAAGCCATCATGATTCGTCAAAAAATATGGCTGCAAGGGGGTGGGGCTTATTTTCCCTATATATCTATATAGAAAACTTGAAAAAAAATCTTGTTTTCCCTATATATCTAAATAGAAAACTTTAAAAATCTTCTTGTCAGAAACCACTGGACAGATTTCAATATTACTTGGCAGGAATGTTCCTTTGGTGACCCTCTACCAAGTTTGTTCAAGCTGTCATGATTCGTCAAAAAACATGGCCGTTAGGGCGTAGGGCTTTATAGCTATATAAAACTTTTTAAACCACTGGACCAATTTCAATATAACTTGGCAGAAATGTTCCTTTGGTGACCCTTTTTTAAGATTCAGTTCAAGTTGTCAAGATTTGTAAAAAAACATGGCCGGGGGGGTGTGGTGGAGGGGGTTGGGGGTGGTTAGTGCCATAAAGTTTATACAAAAATCCTAGAGCAGTGAACTTGGCTGAAACTTCAACAGTAAATATGCAAATCTGTTTGGTCAGGTGAGCGATATAGGACCATCATGGTCCTCTTGTTTTGTATTTTTTTTTGCATCCTCCCACGGAAGGGAAGGGGGTCATATGGTTTTTGACTGGAAATCATGTGTCTGCAGCTGTATAGGCATCTGCATAGCCTGTTTGGAATGTTTCTATTTTATTCTTACCAAACTTGCATGGATATATCATTGTCATTGGGTTGGGGGAAAAGCGTATTAGATTTTGGTGACCATGACCTAAGTTTGAAGGTCACAGGGGTACAAAGATTGTAAAACTTCTACTAAAATAGGTTTTCAGCATGCTAATTCCAGATCCATTTACAGTACAAATGGGATAGAATTAATTGCTGATTAGATTTGGGTGACCTTGACCCAATTTTCAAGGTCACCATAGGATTTATTCAGAACTATCAAAATAAAGCTTTTCATTGCCCTATCTCCATAACCAGTTGATGTATTCTAGTTAAATTTGTAATATAGTAGAAGTGGCATGGTCCTAATTGGTAATTATGTTTGGTGACCATGACCCAGTTTTCTAGGTCACCACAGGACTAGTCTTGCACTATTTAAAAAAAAAAAATCAACACTATATCTCCTGAACTAAAGGTTGGATTCAATTCATATGTGATTGGTGGATTTTCATCAAACTTATATCCGTAGGACATACCTAGCAGATGAAAACATATGATGTTGGAACTCATTAGAAGTGCCTGGATGAGGCACTTCTAATGAGCATGCACAAATTATACTTTCACGGAGAAATAAGAAAATATCAGCATTTTTTCAGTTGACAAAAGTGCCTCATCTGGAACTATGATAAACTGTTGAAAAATGGAAACTTCATTCATCACCTTGTAAGGATTACGGTAGATATGGTAATCAATTCTATTGATCATTTAGTCGTTTACAAGCAGTTGATCTAATGGTGAGAGAGATTTTCATGATTAGCTGATCAGTTCCTAATATCAGGCAACCTTCTATAGTGCTGATTGCTCCGTATTTTATTGCTATTTTCATTTCCAATAGTCTTCATCAAGGGAATAGAGGTTTTAAGGGACTTGATACATTTGTTAGATTTTCCACAAGTTTTTACAAGGGAGTTAACTTTTTGTTACTTCCTGTTTGCTTTCCTGCACAGCAAACCCCTTCTGAAAAGGGGTTTTCTGTAAAATGTAAGAATTTGCTCCCAAGAGGAGCGAATTCTTACCTTTTACAGTAGACCCAAGGGGAGCAAATTCTTACTTTTTATAGTAGACCCTTTTTCAGAAGGGAGCAAAAATTGTTTTAACAGAGTTGTGGTCCCTTAAAGTGTATCATTCTACCTTAAAGATATAGGAAAGTCTCCACACAGTCCATTTAATCTGAATTTGCGGTAAATGCATTTTGGGTGTTGTTTTGAAGGGGTCCATTGTAGTGGAAAATAATCTTAGCATATTTTTTGAGAATTCTGGGACAAAGAGTTTATGGAATTTATGAAAGCCCTATTTTCTCTGAAAAAAAAGAGGAAAATTTAGAAAATGTAGTTATTAACACTATGATAAGATTGTAACATGAGAAGATGCCTCTGAGACAATTCTAATGAGTACACACAACATACATTTTCATGACAAAATCAGAAAACTACGGAAAAATATCCCTAATAATTTGTTTTCTTGAGCTATTTGAACAATTTCCTAGGGACTTAAAAAGAAGTTGAATCAACCCTGGTAATGGTGTATTTAGGATATTTCACAGACTTGAAGTGAATTTGTATAACATCTGGCACACATTGTTGTAAGTGACTGATAAAATAGTTACCATTTGTGGATTTTTAAGTACGGTTATTGAACTTTGTATTGTTGTAATAAATACCCATTGTTAAAGCTGAGATCTTTGTCTTAACTATAATCTAGCTCTTGTTGTATAATTTTCTGTAGACATTTTCATGGCTCTTATAACATATTATTTCTTTGACAAAGCAAATTATACTGTCTGTTTGAAAGGAAAAACAAAATATCGGCACATGTCCAGATAAGAAGAATATCAAAATAAATATTTTTATCATTTTTCTCATTTCTTCACAAAAACATATGTTGTGGTTACTCGTTAGAAGTGCCTCATAATGAGTACCCACATTAGTTTTCCTGGAGAAGTAAGCAAAATGTCAATAATTTTTGGTTAAAAAAATTTGCCTTATCTTGAGCCAGGATATCTGTATGACATTTGTATTTGGTTCACTGTAACATTGTCTATGCGCTCTATATATTAACATTTAGTGATCTCACGGCACAATCTGCTGACAACAAATATGTTCATATTATTTTTTTAGTTTTTCACAGAAAATAGGGCTTGACATTTCATGCAATTTGTAATCTGTTTTCTGTTAAAAATAAAAAAAAAAAATGCTTTAACTCTTTCCCCACTAGTAGCAACTTTTATCGCCTGCTGATAACCTTTTCAAACAGTTTGGACACAGATCAGGCCCAACAAAATGTCGGGCCTGATCTGGATCCAAACTATTTGACACTTTGCAAACAGTTTGGACCCAGATCAGGCCCAGCAAAATGTCAGGCCTGATCTGGATCCAAACAGTTTGACACGCTGATCATATTCCCGAAATATTTTCTCGAAAAAGTTAATTTAAAAAATCCACAGAGGACAAAAAAGCATGCAAAATTACCCAGCATGCAAAGAGTTAAAATGTCATCTGCTGCTGTCTAAGTCCACCTGGTTGAAGGTTAAATTGATCTGAACAATATTTCTATCTTCTTTTTGTGAAACTACAAATATATATTCATTAGCAACAACTTGTTGTAGAAAGGGGATCTGGACGAAAGCTAAACTTAACATCAGTAGTTATTTTAGAATAATATTTCATAGCTCAATCAAAAAGTATTGTCTCACTGAGGCACTTCCAATGAGTGCCTACAACATATTTTTTGGTGGTGAAATAAGAAAAATATGTATGGTTATGAATATCGTCTCTTTTTTCTCCAAACATTTAACTTTTACCACCTGGTCTGGGCAAATTCAGCAGATAACAAATTGGTGATTTTTTCTTAGCTTTCCTAGAAAACAGGATTGACATTTCATCCAAATTGTCTCCAGTGGGGACAATTTGCATGATATGTCAAATCCTGTTTTCTGGGAAAAACTGGAGACAATTTGCATGAAATGTCATTCCTGTTTTCTTGGAAAATTAAGAAAAATAGTTCAATGTGTCATCTGCTGAAAATTTTACCCGGAGTGTTAAGCGTTAAGATTTGGCATTGCATTCAGAATGAGAAAAAATTAGGCATATGTCAAGAAAAAATGAGTATGAAGACGACAATTTTTTTGTGTCTGGAGCTATATTTGCTGTCTTGTGATAGCTCGGCTTGGTTAGACTGGCTCCCATCTAACTGATATTTGAATCAGCAGAAAAACGATTCATATTTTACAAAAATCCTATCTTTTGGAATATCCTTCTTTCTGATTTGGCTGGTCAGTTATGAGTTTCTGACAGGTAAGGGAAATGATATGTGTAGAAAGATATTCAAGGAGTATTTTACCTCTATTGTATTAAAAAAGTAAAACTCATAGTGTGCGGCCAGGCTAGGGTTTGGTTTGCATTGTTGCCTGGCAAACCACAAAGAATGTGTAACCACAATAAGAGATTAAGTTCCAGTACTACATGGTAAAAGTGCAAAATAGTAAAGATGTCCAGGAAGAGCGACAATTACATAACATAACCTAGCAATGATACCAAGAGGAGCTGGCCTCACTGTCTCAGTGGGATGCCCGTCTGACTGGTGATCAAGAGGTTGCGGGTTCGACCCCCGTCTGGGCCGGCAACATTCTTTTGTGGAGATTGATCATGAAATATTTTCTATGATCATTCTCTCCCTTCCACTGATTCAAGAAGGGCAGTTGTCAGTTTCTGGCGAAAGAATGTGCACAATACTGGTTAACCGCTTAGAGGACTAAGCCTGCCCAGTAAAAGTGTGGTTAGGCAAACTGACTACGCACGACAAGACCCGATTGGTTTGACTGGGCGGTAAAACCTCAAATCACACAAACAAACAAACACCAAGAGGGAGTGTAAAGAAAAACATGACCTACCGTATACTGTGCACTTAGGTTTTTCAAAATTACTGGAAAAACATGTAGTAAAAATATCCGCCTAATAAGGGCACACTTTAAAGAAAGATCTGCAGAGGACTTCACAAGGAGTGTATTTAATGTTGCCTATGCGATGTTATTTTCTGATTTTCTTTATGAAAGCATATGTTGTGGGTACTCATTTGAATTGCCTCGACCTTGTCGAGGCAATTCAAACGAGTACCAACAACATATGCTTTTATAAAAAAGTTGCTAAAAGTACACTAAGACTACTAAATTGCCTGACTGGTGCGCTAATAGGAGCATGTGTGGTAATCAGGTCGATTACAGTATAGCACATGGTGCAAACCAATGAAAAGCAAAGCTGTCAGCTCCCTCTTCCCCAATGATGTGATCACAGTGCCAGACAGGACTGACTGAAAATAACAATAAGACAATAAACAGGCCAAAACATGAGGAAAGCCCCACAGCAAGCAGCCACAAGGCCCACAAAGAACAACAATAGAATGTTCAGTAGTAAAAAATACCTTAGAATGTTCAGTAGTAAAAAATACTTAAGGTAAACCCGGTAACAGTTTTCGATTAAAAAATCATGTCAACAGTTTTTTTATGCCCCTGCCATTCCAAGAATGGTGGAAAGCGCATGTAGTGTTACCCCTGTCCGTCCATCCGTCTATCTTTGTCCGTGTCTTCAGGCGGGGGCATCTGTGTCCTTTGGACACATTTCTATACTTACTTTGTAACAAAAATATTTTATTGGTACTCACTAAAATCACCCAACAGGAGCAATTCTAATGAGAACACACAACATATTTTGCAGAGAAATAAGAAAATGTTACATCTTGATACAAAAAGTGGTAGTAAATTCTGTGTCCTCACTTCTTTCTTCTAACTTCCAACTTCCCACTTTTTTTTTTCCATCATAGTTTTCACATTTAAGTAAGAATTAGAAAGTGAAAAGTAGGAAGTTAGAAGTGGAGGTTGAAAGTGAGAAATCTGAAGCACTTCTCCTACTTCTAGCTTCCCACCTTTGACCTTCCTCTGTCTTTATCTGTTTTTTCACTTCCCACATCCGGCTATTCACTTTGTACTTCCACCTGCTGACTTGTGACTTCCTTCTTCTGACTTCCCACTTCCAACTTCTGTTTCCTACTTCAGACTTCCTACATCCTGCTGCTGACTTCCCATTTTCTGCTTTTGACCTGACTTTTCTCTTTCTACTTCTGATTTTCCACTTTGGACTTTTGATTTTCCACTTTGGACTTTTGATGTTCTACTTCTGATTTCCACCTTGTATTCTGCATACTTCTGACTTCCCACTTCCTATATATTGATAGAAAATTTGAAAGTGAGAAAAATAGAGGAGAAATTGTAAGCCACTATTAGTCTTTCATATCTGGGTGCCCTTCTTTCCTGTAGTTGTTTTGATAGCATGTTGTCTGTCCTGGTGTCACAGAAAATTGCTAGTTAATGTAGTTTAGTCATAGCTCTAAGTAAAGTGCTTTTTTTTAGTCAAAATAGCATTGATATTTTTTTTTTTCCACAAAAGCATAAGCATTGGAATTGCAATGCTGGGGAAATTCCAATGAGTACCACATCATGCATTTTTGTCGATAACACTTTGCATGCTGGGTAAAAATTTCAGGAGATAACTTTTTGAAATATTTTTTCTTATTTTTCCTAGAAGTAGGAGCTGACAGTTCATGCAAACTGTGGAGACAGTTTGCATGAAGTGTCAGATTATATTTTCTAGGAAAAATATCATCTCTTTGTAGTCTGTTGAATCTGCCCATAGCACTGTAAAATTTGCCCTTAGCACTGTAAGTGTTAAGAAAAGTATTGAGCTAAATGCCACTGTTATCTAGAGTTCTAGAGGGTTGTGTGTCTCCACAACCAGTTGCGTGATGCAACCTTTATTAGATAGTATTAACTCTTGTGACAAAAAGCAGTTAGGATAACTGAAAATATTCTGTTGCCTATTGAAGAGAGAAGTAACTAAAAGGTTTTGATTAACTTCAGTCATTTTCATGCTGGGATATAGTTTTGATCATTTGAAAGGCATGAAATCTGTCCAGAGCAAGTCGGTAATGCACGATAATAGACTAAATTACATTTTGAATATCATAAAATTATCAGAAAAACAAATTTAAACAAGTCATTGTGAAGTTCAGATAAATGGAAATAAAAATCACACAGCAAAAGAAGAGCAGAAATAAATCACTTACCTCATAGAAAGCAATAAGTGTTAAATAAAATAAAAGAAGAAGGTTAGGTTTTGCATCAAAGTCAGTGTAATCTGTTATGGGATTTTAACTTTTCCACTCTGTGAGCTAATTTAGACGATTACAAATTGGTGATATTATTTTTAATTTTTCTCAGAACATAGACTTTGACATTTCATGCAAATTGTCTTCTTATGGAGACAATTTGCTTGAAATATCAAATAAAAAATCTAAAAGGTTGCCTTTTGAAACAAAGAATACATTACAGATAGAAAATGGTAGTCTCGGTTTTATTGAGACTCTTCAGAAGCAGTAATGAAGTTTGCAACACTGCTTATGCCCTCTAGTGTATATATGAGTAGAACTCCATTTTCAAAGATACAGCAATGGGCCCAGTGGTCCCAAAGGAAACGAAAATATGATCTGCAAAGCCTATGTTCTGGGAAAAGTAAGAAAAATAAATGAGACAGTTTGCATGAAATGCCAAAACCTATCTTCTGGGGAAAATAAGAAAAAATATTTCAAAATGTTATCTGCTGAAAGTTTAGGAACCCCTATGGTAAATATCCTAAAATTGCAAACACCAGCGCTTCTGACAAAATGACATATGCAAACATTGCAGAACCAGATCAGACTGCTCCTGAAGGAGTGGTCTGATCCAGGTCTACACTGTTTGCAGAGCGGTCTGATCCAGGTCTACATTGTTTGCCATTCCACTAAGTACCACAGCATGCATTTTTGTCGATAAGTTGTTAAGAGACGACTGCATAAAAAGCAAAATATAGGCCAAAATAGTATGGAATAAAGTGTTCGAAATTTCAGGACATTTACCGATATAACATTTTTATTGTAACTCAGTGTCATGTATAACATGGTTCAGAGATGGACCCCAAAGGTTAAGTATCCAGGTGGCTGAGTGGTCAGCACACCCGACTTCGGATCACAAGATCTGGCCCCGAAGTTATAAAACTTTTTTCATGCTCAACTCTGCTGAGAATGAAATTTGTCCTGCATATAAAATTCGAATTACTAATGTTTGCAAATTTTTTCTTGCTAAACATAGCAGAGCATGAAAATTTCTCTGCTAATAAATAGAGAAAATTTCATGCTCAGCTGAGTTGAGCATGAAAAAAGTTTTATAACCTCGGGGCCTGGGGTAGGAATTCAGCTGGAGGTAGACTGTACGGTGCTGCTGATGGTTTGGTGTTTTACTTACCTTTCAACATTATTTAAGTTATCTCAAGACAATGGAAGGTTGATAATGAAAGGCTCTGTGAAGAGAAGTGCCAAACAGTCGTATGCTGAATTCCACCCTCAGAGGGATTCGAACCAGAGACCTCGTGATCCGAAGTTGGGAGGGCTAACGACTTGGACCCCTAGACAAGCTTATCATGAAAACATGCCTATATAGTTTTGACCCCCTGAAAACCCACTTTTATATAGTAAAACTTGGGTTTACAGGGGTATACATTATTTTTCTTGTTTCTGTTCAAAAACCTAGATTGTTGGTACACATTAGAACTGCCTCGGTGAGGCAGTTCTAATGAATACCCACAATCTATGTTTTGAGCAGAAATATGAAAAATATCAAAGTTTTTAGCTCACCTGAGCCGAAGGCTCAAGGTGAGGTATTGTGATCACTCACCGTCCGTCGTTGTCGTCGTCCGTCCGTCCGTCCACAATCTTTAAACAACATCTCCTCCTAAACCACTGATTGGAATTTGACCAAACTTCACAGGAATGATCCTTGGTTGGTCCTCTTTCAAAGTTGTTCAAATGGTTCCGGTCCGTTGCATATCTAGGTCACAGGAGCTAAAAATAGATTTTTTTACTAAAAACTTTAAAAAATCTTCTTGTCCAAAACCGCTAGACCGATTTCAATATAATTTTGCAGAAATGTTCATTTGGTGATCCTCTACAAAGTTTGTTCAAGCCATTTGGATTCGTCAAAAAACATGGCCGCCAGGGGGCGGGGCTTATTTTCCCTATATATCTATATAGAAAAGTTTAAAAATCTTCTTGTCAGAAACCACTGGACCGATTTCAATATAATTTTGCAGAAATGTTCCTTTGGTGATCCTCTACCAAGATTGTTCAAGCCATTTGGATTCGTCAAAAAACATGGCCGCCAGAGGACGGGACTTATTTTCCCTATATCTCTATATAGAAAATTTAAAAAAAAAAACTTCTTGTCAGAAACCGCTGGACAGATTTCAATATAACTTTGCAGAAATGTTCCTTTGGTGATCCTCTACCAAGATTGTTCAAGCCATTAGGATTCGTCGAAAAATATGGCCGCCAGGGGGCGGGGCTTATTTTCCTTATATATCTATATAGAAAAGTTTAAAAATCTTCTTGTCAGAAACTACTGGATCAATTTCAATATGATTTTGCAGAAATGTTCCTTTGGTGATCCTCTACCAAGATTGTTCAAGCCATTTGGATTCGTCAAGAAACATGGCTGCCAGAGGGCGGGGCTTATTTTCCCTATATATCTATATAGAAAATTTTAAAAATCTTCTTGTCCGAAACCACTGGAAAGATTTCAATATAATTTTGCAGAAATGTTCCTTTGGGGATGCTCTACCAAGATTGTTCAAGCCATTTGGATTCGTCAAAAAACATGGCGGCCAGGGGGCAGGGCTTATTTTCCTTATATATCTATATAGAAAAGTTTAAAAATCTTCTTGTCAGAAACCACTGGATCGATTTCAATATGATTTTGCAGAAATGTTCCTTTGGTGATCCTCTACCAAGATTGTTCAAGCCATTTGGATTCATCAAAAAACATGGCCGCCAGGGGGCGGGGCTTATTTTCCTTATATATCTATATAGAAAACTTTAAAAATATTCTTGTCCCAAACCACTGGACAGATTTCAATATAATTTTGCAAAAATGTTCCTTTGGGGATGCTCTACCAAGATTGTTCAAGCCATTTGGATTCGTCAAAAAACATGGCCGCCAGGGGGCGGGGCTTATTTTCCCTATATATCTATATAGAAAAATTTAAAAATCTTCTTGTCCGAAACCACTAGACCGATTTCAATATAATTTTGCAAAAATGTTCCTTTGGTGATCTTCTAGGAAGATTGTTAAAGCCATTTGGATTCGTCAAAAAACATGGCCGCCAGGGGGCGGGGCTTATTTTCCCTATATATCTATATAGAAAAGTTTAAAAATCTTCTTGTCCGAAACCACTGGACCGATTTCAACATAATTTTGCGAAAATGTTCCTTTGGTGATGCTCTACCAAGATTGTTCAAGCCATTTGGATTCGTAAAAAAACATGGCCGCCAGGGGGCAGGGCTTATTTTCCCTATATATCTATATAGAAAACTTAAAAAATCTTCTTTTCCGAAACCACTGGACCGATTTCAATATAATTTTGCAAAAATGTTCCCTTGGTGATTCTGTACCAAGATTGTTCAAGCCATTTGGATTTGTCAAAAAACATGGCCGCCAGGGGGCGGGGCTTATTTTCCCTATATATCTATATAGAAAACTTTAAAAATCTTCTTGTCCGAAACCACTGGACCGATTTCAATATAATTTGCAAAAATGTTCCTTTGGTGATCCTCTAGGAAGATTGTTCAAGCCATTTTGATTTGTCAAAAAACATGGTGGCCAGTGGGCGGGGCTTATTTTCCCTATATAAGTATATAGAAAACTTTAAAAATCTTCTTGTCCGAAACCACTGGACCGATTTCAATATAATTTTGCAGAAATGTTCCTTTGGTGATCCTCTACCAAGATTGTTCAAGCCATTTTGATTCGTCAAAAAACATGGCCACCAGGGGGCGGGGCTTATTTTCCCTATATATCTATATAGAAAACTTTAAAAATCTTCTTGTCCGAAACCACTGGACCGATTTCCATATAATTTTGCAGAAATGTTCCCTTGGTGATTCTGTACCAAGATTGTTCAAGCCATTTGGATTTGTCAAAAACTTGGCCGCCAGGGGGCGGGGCTTATTTTCACTATATATCTGTATAGAAAACTTTTAAAATCTTCTTGTCCGAAACCACTGGACTGATTTCCATATGATTTTGCAGAAATGTTCCTTTGGTGACCCTGTTGCAAGATTGTTCAAGCCATTTGGATTTGTCAAAAAACATGGCCGCCAGCGGGGAGGGCGGGGGGGGGGGGGGAGGGGGGGTGGCGGGGCTTATTTTCCTTATATATCTATATAGAAAACTTTAAAAATCTTCTTGTCATAAAGCACTGGACTGATTTCAATATAATTTTGCAGAAATGTTTCTTCGATGATCCTCTACCAAGATTGTTCAAGCCGCCATGATTCGTTAAAAAACATGGCTGCTAGGGGGCGGGGTTAATTTTCCCAATATATCTATATAGATAACTTTAAAAATCTTGTCGTCATAAACGACTGGACGGATTTCAGTATAACTTGGCAGAAATGTTTCCTTAGTGATCCTCTATCAAGATTGTTCAAGCCGTCATGATTTGTCAAAAAACATGGCCGCTAGTGGGTGCGGGGCTTATTTTCCATATATATCTATATAGAAAACTTGAAAAAATCTTGTCGTCAGAAACCACAGGACTGATTTCAATATAACTTCGCAGAAATGTTTCCTTGGTGACCCTTTACCAAGATTGTTCAAACCGTTATGATTTGTCAAAAAACATGGCCGCTAGGGGGCAGGCGTTATGATTTGTCAAAAAACATGGCCGCTAGGGGGCGGGGCTTATTTTCCTATATATCGATATAGAAAATTTTAATAGTCTTTTCAGAAACCACTTGACTGATTTCAATGTAACATTGCAGGAATGTTTCTTATGTAACCCTCTATCAAGATTGTTCAAACTGTCATGATTCGTCAAAAAACATGACCGCCAGGAGTCGGGGCTTATTTTCCTTATATATCTATAGAAAACTTTAAAACTCTTCTTGTCAGAAACCACTGAACCGATTTCATTATAACTTTGCAGAAATGTATCCTTGGTGACCCCCTACTAAGATTGTTCAAGTAATCATGATTCGTCAAAAAACATGGCTGCCGGGGGCAGGGCTTATTTTCCCTATATATCTATATATAAAAATTTAAAAATCTTCTTTTCAGAAACCAATGGACCGATTTCAATACAACTTGGCAGGAATGTTTCTTTGGTGACCCTCTACAAAGATTGTTCAAGCCATCATGATTCATCAAAAAACATGGCCGCTAGGGGGCGGGGCTTATTTTCCCTATATATCTATATAAAAACTTTAAAAATCTCCTCGTAAGAAACAGTTGGACCGAGTTCAATGTAACTTGGCAGGAATGTTGCTTTGGTGACCTTCTACCAAGATTGTTCAAGCCTTCATGATACGTCAAAAACCATGGCCCCCAGTTATTTTTCGTATATATCTGCATAGAAAATTTTAAAATTCTTCTTGTCACATACCCCATGACCGATTTCAATATTACTTGGCTGGAATGTTGCTTTGGTGAACCTCTATCAAGATTGTACAAGCAATCATGATTCGTCAAAAAACATGGCCGCCAGGGGGCGGGGCTTATTTTCCCTATATATCTAAATAGAAAACTTTAAAAATCTTCTTGTCAGAACACCGAACAGATTTCAGTATAACTTGGCAGGAATGTTCCTTTTTGTTCCAAGTTTGTTCAAGCTGTCATGATTCATCAAAAAACATGGCCATTAGGGCGTAGGGCTTTATAGCTATATAAAACTTTTTAAACCACTGGACCAGTTTTCAATATAACTTGGCAGAAATGTTCCTTTGGTGACCGTCTTTTAAGATTCAGTTCAAGTCGTCAAGATTTGTAAAAAAACATGGCCGGGGGTGTGGTGGAGGGGGATGGGGGTGGTTAGTGCTATAAAGTTTATACAAAAATCCTAGAGCAGTGAACTTGGCTGAAACTTCAACAGTAAATATGCAAATCTGTTTGGTCAGGTGAGCGATATAGGACCATCATGGTCCTCCTGTTTTATCTGAAAATTTTCAGTTTTTGCCAGTGAAATTTTCTATATATTTGAATAGGCGTGTTTTCATAATTTGATGACCTCCAAGTGATCCCAAGTCGGGGACTAAATAGTACTTCAATGCACAGAGCACCTTCTGTCATCTCAGTATGAATGTTGGAAGGGATGTAAAACACCAAAAAAAAGGTGTACCAAAACAAAATGTATAGATTATATAGACAAATGACCATAAATTGTTGACTGATATCTTTACCCAGCATACAGAGCATTAAGACCTTTTTGTGTGTAAATACGTCACACAGCAGTGTGTAATTACGTCACACAGCAACACTATATTGAAAATCTGAGATTCATATGATACTTTCTCTATTCTGATCAAGGCTTAGCATGGTGAGTGAAAATTTCAGCAGACGACATTTTGAAATATTTTTCTAATTTTCTATGAAAGCAGACTTCGACATTGTATGGGAATCGTCTCCAAAGTGGACAATTTGCATGAAATGTCAGTCTGTTATCTCGGAAAAGTAAGAAAAAATCTCCAAATGTCATCTACTGAAATTTTTACCCAGCATGCAATTGAATCTCTTAACAATGTTATGACGTGAAAATAATAGACTCAGATCAACTTACACATCTGTTTAGTCTGATCAGAGTGTACACTGATCACTAACATAATCTGTAGAAGGTAAAGAGTCTGTTATCAAACACTGTAGACCCTGATCAGACTGACTGCATTGATGCTTAGGCTGATCTTGGTCTACACTGGTTGCATATGTCATAAGGCTGATTTCTATATTGAGGGGCTTGTATCTATTTTAATATTGTGAGTGAAAGTGTCGCCTGAATGCTGAGACTCCAATAAGATACTGTATGGCACTTTTAGCCGTTATTTATAGCACTTAAATTATAACGGGGGACAATTAAAGGTTGAAAAATGCGTCACTAATGCTACAGATATTGATGTTTATGTTGTTATCTCCAGTCATACTATGGTATAAATTATTGTTACGAAATCTAAAACAAAGCTTATATTTTGATTTGAATGTCTTAATGTGTTATTGATTTCCATAATTTCTGTTTTGTGGGTATTTCAAAGACAGGACTTCTGCCTGGCCACATTTATAAATCATATCAATGTCAATTATTGCCGACCAGGATCCGGTATACTGGTATAAATCAAAAATAATTGAGCCGATTGATGTCTTTGGGTTCTGGTATTGATCAGCTTAAAACTTGTGGCATTGACTGTGTCCCCTTTGAAAGTTAAAGTAAAAAGGGAAAAGAACTTAACACTTAGCATGCTGGGTAAAAATTTCAGCAGATGACATTTTGAAATATGTTTCATAATTGTCCCAGAAAAATTGGCTTTGACAGTTCATTCAAATGTGCCTAAGGAGACAATTTGCATGAATGTCAAATCCTGTTATAACCAATTTGTCATTTGCTGAATTTGCTCATAGAGGGGTAAATGTTAACCCTTAAAGCGCCAATCATAACTATTGTCGTCTGCTTTGTCTTCTGTCGGTTACTTTAAAAGTTACTTCTGCAAACAGTGTGGACCCAGATCAGACTGCTCATTTAGGAGCAGTCTGATCTGGGTCCACACTGTTTGCCTGTATGCAAAAATAAGTTTGAAAAGTTTGCAAGAATATTCAGCAGACGACATAAACAGATGACATTTTCAGATGCAGGCTTTCTTGGCGCTTTAAGGGTTAAAGGTTAAAGTGAATGGATGCACCTTAAAGATTTTGCCACCATTTTGCAAAGGTAGACTACTTTTGCAGACAGGAAGTTGCCTTGCTAATATTGAAACCTTTCAAAAATGAGGCTGCTCTTAATTCATGCCTAGTGAGTTCCCATAAAATGGACATTGGCAAACAATGGCAAACAATGTAGACCCACATCAGATGTGGCAGACATCAAAGTTATCACTTGAAATTTATCATCATCAAATAAGTCAAGCTCAGTATGCCAGGTCATTATAGTCCCTGTGGCCTTTTAATTTTAGAAATAAGGTCACACTGAAATCTCAGTCTTCAGACATGCTGAAGGGTTTATGATACAAGGTCACTGCTAAGCCAAAGGTCACTCTGACCTGCTGTTTTTAGGCATAGGGTCACATTTATGTCTCCGACTCTAGACAAGCTGAAGGAATTTTACCTTTACCTATACCTGGACAAATTCAGCAGACAATTTAATGATGTTTTTCTTATTTTTCCTAGTAAATAGGTAAATAGATTTTGACATTTCATGCAAATTGTTTCCTAATTTTGTCTTATTTTTTTCCCAGAAAATAGGCTTTGACAATTTGCATGCAATGCCAAAGCCTATTTTCCTGGAAAATAAGAAAAATATTTCAAAATGTTATCTGCTGAAATTTTTTAGCCAGAATGCTAAGCATTAATATCATCACTGATGCTCTCTATAGATCAATAATAGACTGATATTGGTTATTGTTTCTGTGTTAGTCAGTGCGGCACAAGTTTAATTTGCACGTGTTCCGGTGAGGCACAGTGTACCGGAGAATTTCTCATTCTAAATTGTGCCATATAATCAGGCTTTTATTTAATAAATTTGTTGCATTTGCAGAGAAATTCTAGTTCTGAATTCACAGGCGGATAAGGAACCTTGTCATTAATTCTCATGATGCTGAATAATGCAAACTGAAATGTCACCCAGTATCAAATTTTGATATTGTAAGTTAATTAGGAAATCAAAAATGAAATGTGTGACCATTAATCATTATTGTTAGTCTGTGCTTTCAAGGCAGATTTGATAGAAACTCAGAGACAGGGAGATCTAGTTACCTGCAAAATATTGTGGAAAAGAAGAGAAATTGCTCCTTAGGAGCAATTTCTCTTCTTCTCCACAATATTTTGTGCAGCAGTTGGGTGGTAACTGTAGCAATAACTGAAAGGGCAGCAGACTTTCTACCATCATCCTGAAAACATGCCTAGATAATGTTAACCCCCTTAGACCCCACTTTTAGGGGTCTACATTATTTTTCTTTTCTGCTCAAAAGCATAGACAAGGTTCATACATGTCAGGGAAATGTCAGGGAAATTTAATTTTTTTCAAAGTCAGGGAATTGTCAGGGAATTCTGTGATGTGTCAGGGAAAACTGAAATTTTGCAAAAATGTCAGGGAATTTTACATTTCAGCCTAATGACGCTGGGATGTTTGGTCCCGATGTGTCTTTTTTTGCTAAATTCATAAAATTTTCGGCTCCAATATTGTCAGGGAAATTTGAATTTGTGTCAGGGAATTGTCAGGGAATTTTGGCTAGTCCCTGATAGATTGTGGGTACTTGTTAGAACCACCTCAGCAAGGTGGTTCTAATGAGGACTTACACTCTGTGTTTTGAGCAAAAATATGAAAAATATTAGAATTTTTTTTTATTTGAAAATTTTCATTTTTTGGTGGGGACATTTTCAGTTATTTGAATAGGCATGTTTTTGTAGGAGGAGCATGTTGCTTTTGGGTAGGTCATCCATCCTTCTGTTTTTTGTCCATTTGTCATGCTTTTCTTTTGAGCAAGATATCTTGATAACTGTTTGAGCTAGAGCCTGGAAACTTGGTGAGCTTACTGGGGCTGGGGTGTAGATCATCTGATTAACTTTTAGTATAAATCCCTTTTCAGAAGGGAGGCAACACAGTTTTGACAGATACCTCTCCTGAAAGTGTATCCATTTCCTTTAGGTCTGGCTTTAATAGAATCCCCCAGAAACCCATTTAAGAAAAAAAAATATAATCTGATTAACTTTTACTGATTAACTTTTTGAAGTTAATTACTGACTTTAGAAATCTGTGTCGGTGCAATGACATGAAAACGAAAAATTAGGGATGGTAATTATAACCATGCAAGCATATATTATATAATTATACTAAATTTTTTCCAAAATTCTTGATTTTAACTCTAAAATTTGGTAAAAATAGTCCTAAATTTAGCCCCATATATTTAATACAACTGCTGGAAACCTTTAATTTTTAAATTTCCATCAGTAGGTTTATAGATAGGCACAAATCAATAATTATTGCTGGATATACAGAAATCTACATTTTCATGGAGAGATAGGTGTTTTTCTAGGTCTCCATAAAAACATATGTTGTGGTACTCATTAGACATGCCTCACTGAGACACTTCTAATGTGTGCCCACTGCATATGTTTTTATGGAGAAATAACAAAGAGTTATCCCAGAATTATCACTAAATACTCTTCCTCCACCTTATGCAATAAAGAGAATAAATCTACCGTATGCACTCTAAATACTTAGACACCTTCACATCTTACCAAGAGGAATTGTTAAGAAGGAGTTTTAACTGCACAATACATAACCTATAGATAATGTGCTATGTTCTATTCTGCCCATACCTTCCACAGAAAAAACGACAGGAACATTGTCCCATACAGTCTTAATCCAAAAGTCCCTTGGGCAGTCACCTGTGTGACTTCACTTCCGCTCTTTTGGTCATGTGTCAGTTTCTTTTCTGTGGAACAAAGAAAGTAAACATGGATTTTTCTCCGAGTGAAAAAAGTATATTTTCTTCCTTTTTCTCCAGTTGAAATTTAATTCTTTGTTCATTTTTATGATCCTTTATCATACCTTTCACTTTTCATGCTAAATTTGTGAAAATCTAACCGTTTGATTTCTTGAAATTATTTTTCACTCATTCGTCATAATGAGTTTTCGGGTCTTCCATGACTATTCATTGTGATGATTGTGGTCATATAAAATCGCATTGGGATAATCATAAAAAATTTATTAACTGTTCTCATTGTTCCAGGGAATCTACTTGCTCCACGTGTAGCAGCTGGTCTAATTCCGTCTGGGAACTTGCAGAAAAGAGAAGAACTTATTCTTCCAGAAAGAGAGTCATGTCGAACAGAAAGAAGGCTCTAGATGTGTCTGTTTCATCAGATGAAAGGAAAAGAAAATGTGGGAACACTGTCCCTTATGGCCTTGCTGCCAGGGGTAAGACCCATATAGGTGGCAACTTCCTGGGTACTTGTACCCAAGGGAGTACAAGTCCACCAGCAGATGGCCAACGGTCACCGGGCATCCCACAACCGACTGACCATCCACCGGGCATGTGTGGTCAATGGCCACCACCGGCCACTTGCCCAATAGACAAGAAGACATATCTGACCGACTGGGCATGCCCGGTCACCGACCACTGGGCATGCCCGGTCACCGGCCACCAGTCTCCGGGCATTCACCAACCACCGGTCAGGTGGACAATATAGAGACTTCCAGCCTTCTAATCACCGGGCACTGACCATCCAGCCACCGGTCATTGGATTTAGAAAGTCTAAATACAGGGGAGATTCAAGAATCACCAACCACCAGGCATGACCGGTCACTGGGCAGCCGACCACCGGTCACCGGGCATCAGAATATAATTCAGCCTACTACTAGTGAATCTCATACCATGGGTACTGAGTTCACCAGTAAACAACCTAGTACAGCTAGAGTTCTACTTCTGCTGGAACCGGACTTTAGTAACATGTCCGACTCAAGTGTTGTTATTGAACCGCTAGACAATAACTGGAGGTCGGACAACAACAACAACAATTATGGACAAATTCATCAGAGGAGATGGAGATCAGCCTACATTCTCCTCTTCAACATCCACATCTTCAGACTCTCGCAAAAGAGAGTCAGAAAGATCTAAACATTCACACAAGAAGAGGAGAAGGAGATATACATCTCCTTCTTCTTCTTCTTTATCAGTATCACATAATCAAGTACATGATTATGGCAGATACCAGAGAAGTAGATACAGTCCACAGGCTGAACAGAATCCGCAAACTATACAGCCTGAGGAAATACCTAATGTCCAGACAATGATATCTGAACAGACTTTGCCGGTCCCTTCAAGGGACTCAGGATCAGATACCCAAATGGAAACCTGGTCCTTTGATAGGGCAATCAATAAAGTGTTTAGGCTTTTGCCTCGGGAGCTATGCCCAAGGTCTACCAAGCAAAACCCTTTCCTTATCTGGTATTGAACAGCTAACGGAGACGCAGTCGACTCCATTACTGATATTACCACAATCCAAATTGATTGAGAATACTGCCAGATTTCTCCGGGACAAAAAAGACACGGAGAAATGTGGCAGAGACTGGGTATGCTCTCAAAGTTTAGTCCCGTCTTTGACGCTGACTAAATTTTACAAAAATCAGAGTCAGTATTTTCCAACAGACAATATTCCTCCGTTAGAATCGGAAGCTTCCCTGTTGGATCTTTCCAACTAGGGAAAATGTGGGTTGACTGGGCTGTAAAACCTCAACACAAACAAAGAAAAATGCTCCACTCCAATGAAGAACTTGGAAATATGGGAAAAAAAGAGCTCACAAACTTATAGTGATCAATTCGCACGCAGATCTTTTTTCTTCTGCTGCATTCCAAGCAGCAGACAGTCTGTACAAGCACTTTTGAGACTGTTGGAAGCCATAGCCAAATCAATAAGACACGCTACAGCTATGTCTACGATTTTGTTTATGGAAATATTCCAAGCTAGATGCGATGCAGTACTAACCACATCCAAAATTTTAATGGCGAATTCCAGCCATGAGCTGTGGAATACTCCAATAAATTCTAAGACGCTATTTGGTAACAAAATCAGGGAAGTTGCCAGGGGCAATTTTGAGGCCCAGCAGCAAAGGTTCTTGGCACCTTCCTCAGTTGCTACTACCATGCAACAACAACAGAAAGTGACTTACTCGGCTCCTCTGCTTTTAAGAGACCGAAGCAGCTGGCTAAACCTTCTAGGCCTCAACAATCACAATTGTTCAGGCCTAAAAGTCAAACAAAGTCATATTCATCAAATAGGAAAGAATATGCGAAGAGAAGCAGGAATCAAAAGCAGTTCCCCTCCTCTAAGCAAGCCTGACATCTTCCACAAAATTCTGGTCCAACACTTTCCACTGCCAGTCCTGCCACGTCCAGACATTCCAGTGGGAAGACGGTTGGCCCATTTTGTGGAACAATGGAAAGAACTGACAGACAACAAGTGTGTCCTCTCTATTGTCCGAAACGGGTTCAAGATCCCATTCAGGTCAGTTCCTCCCTTATCGATTGTTCTCATAAATCTGTGTCAATCTCCCTCCCTGTTATTGCGAGAAGAAATCACCGAGCCTCTCAAGAAATGGGCAGGGGAAAGGGTTTGGAATCCGGGAACTCCCGGCTTTTATTCCTGGCTATTCCTAGTACCCAAAAAGAATGGAAAGTTACATCCTGTAATAGACCTTTCCTTGCTAAATCTTTATATACACAAACAACATTTCAAAATGTAGACAGTCAAGTCGGTAAGACAGTCGATAATGTACATTGTACAACGACTGGGCTGTCTCCAGATATCTGACGGATGCATATCTTCATGTTCTGATACATCCGATATCCAGGAAGTACCTGCGGTTTGTTTATTACCACCAGGTATTTCAGTTCACGGTCTTACCATTCAGAATGTCCCTAAGTCCGTGGATTTTCACGAAACTTATGAATGTAATAGCAGCACATTTATGCCTACGTGCTGTATCTCTATTCCCATACCTAGACGACTGGCTAATAAGAGATCTGATACGCAATCGACTTATCTCTCACACAAAATACACAATTCAAACGGTACAGAATCTGGGCTTCATACTAAATCTAAAGAAGTCAGATTTGATACCAACACAACAATTCATATTTACAGGTATGGAATTTCTAACTCAGCAGAAAATAGTCAGAGTTCCAGCTGATCGAGTGAAAGCTCTTATTCTGACCATCAAAACAATTCTTTCTCAGACTCAGGTTTTGGCACAAACTTTCCTTTCTCTTTTGGGCAAACTCAGTGCAGCAGCAGACTAATTCTTCTAGGCAGATTGCATTTATGACCTCTGCAGATGTGCCAGTTATCGGTCTGGAAGCCTCATATTCTTCCTCTAGATCATCAGGTTACGATCAACAGTATGATCAAATTCCATTTAAAATGGTGGATGTACAGCCAGTCGTTTCATTCAGGGGATGCCCATTCACCCTCCAGACCCCAAAATTTTCCTTTATACGTATGCCAGCCATTACGGTTGGGGGGCTCATCTCGAATCAGTGAGTCTATACTTTCATGGTCACAGCTCCATATCAACATGTTAGAAATAATGGCTATTCGCTTTGCACTGATAAAAGCCTTGAAATATATTCACCATTCTTGTGTCATGTGTCTCATATATCAACAATCAAGGGGGAACACATTCTCCCAACCTATGCGTAGAGGTATGGAAGATACTTCATTGGTGCGTAAAACATCAGATTATCGTCAGGATTTGTCATATTCCAGGCAAATTCAATGTTTTGGCAGACAGGTTATCGAGAATAGACAAACCATCATGAAAACATGCCTATGTAATATTGACCCCCTTAAACCCCACTTCATATAGTAAAACTGGGGTTTACAGGGATATATATTATTTTCTTATTTCTGCTCAAAAACATAGATTGTGGGTACTTGTTAGAACCACCTCACCGAGGCATTTCTAACGAGTACCCACAATCTATGTTTTGAGCAGACATATGAAAAATATCAGAATTTTTGTATCTGAAAATTTTCAGGTTTTTGGAGTTTCTATATATTTGAATAGGCGTGTTTTCGTAATGAGTCAAAACTGAGTGGGCATTGGATCAATTGATTGCAAATTCAATTTTCCAAATGTTCAACTATCCCAATCTGGATTTGTTTCTGACATGCTTCAATCACAAACTTCCACTTTATGTGTCCCCAGTTCTGGACAATCAGGCTTTTGTGGAAGACGCATTCTCCATGAACTGGAACCATCTCCATGCTTACCCATTTCCACCAACAATAATGATTCCTTCTGTCCTGAACAAGATTCGACAATCTCAGTGCAGAATAGTTCTTATAGCGCCTCTTTGGCTGCAACAAACATGGTTCTCAGAGGTACTACATCTACTGGTCTCAGCTCCAGTTCGTCTTTCTCTTTTTCCATATCTGTTCACACAAGCAAAAGGAAAGTTTCAACATCAAAATCTCCTAGCTCTCAACCTTCACGCCTGGGAGTTATCAAACAATCAATTAGAGATAAAAAAATTTCGAAAAATGTTGCAGATTTTGTCTCCAATTTCGACGAACATCAACTCAGAAAGTCTCTCACGCGAAATGGATCGTTTTTTTTTTACCCGTTGGTGTCATAGAAGGAAGGTTAATCCGGTCTCGGCCCCTCTTACTGTGATAGGCGGTTTCCTAATTTACCTTTTTTCTGAGAAAAAGTATCAGATTAGTACTATTAAGGGCTACAGGTCTATGATTTCTAATACTCTCAATGGATCTAACCCTGTTTTATCAGAATTAATAAGATCTTTTGAATTGCAACGCCCTGTACAAAGATCTCTTACTTCTAAATGGGACTTATCTTGGGTCTTAGTCTGTCTTCAGAAAGCCCCATATGAACTTTTACATAAGGCTAAGCTTCACGTAACGCTTAAGACAGCTTTTCTTCTAGCCCTATATCCTTTCGACGTCCGGCATGTTCCGAAACAAAACATCCATTGCGTAAAAATTCGGTTGAAAAAATGGGGTGTCAAATAGCACGTATGTTCTGGAGTCTAACGACCATAGTGTATTAAAACGGTAGGTAGAAATGCCGTTTCTATAGCCATTGTGTAATATGCGTAATGATTTCGCGTTTTTTTCCTATATGTTTAATTAAAAAACATGAACTTATTCCGCATATAAACGCATTGGCATTTGTTTGAAATTTTATTTTGGGATCTTGTAAATGGAAAAACTGTAACGCAAAAGAACGTTGTGGCTGTTTTTTGTGAATTTCAGCGATATGGATACGAACGACTATAACGTTTTCAAAAGGTTCAGAAATCTATTTTATACGTATTAGTACGCTAAAAGTTTGAGGACAGTCAACACCATAACGTACTCAAAACGAAAATTAATGTGAACGCAACGGCCAGAGCATATCAAAACGGAATTCTAATCAAGATGTAATGTTACGTAATTGTATAATAATGATGATTCAATATACCGTTTTTTCTTGAAAATATAAAGTTCAGTATTCTTACTATCAAATCCAAGGCTACTTTCTTCTTAGTCGTTTGCCCATCTCTTAATAAATATTTTTTAATGACGTAACACTTTTTAATATTTTTTAAATTGTGACATCTCGCTATTTTTAGCTTTTAATCATTAATTACGTAATTATGATATGACAAGTGTGACGATGCATAATTATAGTCTCGGCTATAATAAATAAAATTTTTACTTAAAAATTATATATTTGTTCGTCATTTGATTGAAAATATTTTCTAAAGTTGGCATCTTATTTCAAAATTCCTGGCCGTTCTACGACAGAACTATCGTGCTATTTATCACCCCTTTTTTTCAACCAAATTATAACGTTACCGCTATTTAGCTGTAAAAGATGCGTGCTATTTATCACCCCCTTTTTTCAACCGTTTTAATACGTTGAGGACGTCGAAAGGATATAGCTACTGCCAAGAGATGTAGTGAAATTCATGCATTGGCAATAGATTCAGAGCACTTAAGATTTAATCAATCTGATGGATCTGTATCTCTCATGGTTCAACCTGGATTTCTGGCTAAGAATCAACTTCCATCCATTTGCCCAGATCCTGTTGTGATCCCTAATTTAGCCCGTATATCTAATAGGGAACACCCGGATAGACTTTTATGCCTGATTAGAGCCTTAAAATTCTATCTTAAAATGACTAAACCTTACCGTCAAAATAGAACTAGACTATTTCTACCTATAAAAAGGCAAACAAGATATTTCTAAATCCTCTGTCTCAAGATGGATATCTTATACTATTAAACTTGCCTACAGGAAACTTACCCGCAAAGACTTTCCCTTCTTAAAGATAAAAGCCCATGAAGTTAGGGCTCTATCTTCCTCTTGGGCCTTTTTAGTTTAAGTTCCGCTCAATGAGATTCTGAAAGCAGCAGTATGGAATCGATCCTCTATCTTTGCTAAGTTCTATCTAAGGGATATGTCTCAGCAACTACAAAACCTACAAGATTTGGGACCAATTGTGGTGACCCAAAAAAGTGGTGGGGGGGCCAAGTCAACAGTGCCTTGGATGCTTAAAAAGACTAACAGCCTTCAAAACAATATGTGAAGGTAATTAATATCTTACATACATGTATTGGATAAGCTTATTCTTGGAATTATACCAAAAATGAACTTATTCTAGGAGTTTCCTGAGCCTTAATCCTCTTTGAGGCACTTCTAATGAGTACCCACATCATATATTTTTATGGAGAAATAAGAAAATTATCCCACAATTATCACCAAATACTCCTCCTTAACAATTGCTCTGCTTACCATATTTATTCTAGCATTTTAACAAGACCACTGGACTAATACTGATAGTGTGTCTAAAAAGTATTGAAAGAATGACAGCTTAGGCCCTGAATGCTGCACCTGATCAGGGTAAACACTTTTTGCCACTGATAATCTAGCAACTTATAGATACATCAGCAGGTTGTAAAATGAAAGCCAGATGCAACTTTAGAACGCAGATGCTAGCAAGGAATGACAGATAGAAATCTGTCATTAATAACCTTCATTCTCTCTGGGCTTATTCAGCAGACGACAAATTGGTGATATTTTTCTTGTTTTTTCCCAGAAAACAGAATTTGACATTTCATGCAAACTGTCTCCATTGGTCTGTTAAGTCCTGTTTTCTGGGAAAAATAAGAAAAATATTTCAAAATGCTGTCTGTTGAAAATTTAAGCCAGAGTGCTTAATGATAAATTTGTTCAACAAAGTTTGGGCTGGCCTTGGTGGCTCATGTGGCTGCGCGTCCGACTGGAGACCAGGAGGTCGCAGGTTTGACCCCTGCTGAGGTCGGCAACATTCTTTCATGGAGATTTATCATGAAATATTTTCTACGGTCATTCTCTCCCTTCTGCTGATTCAAGAAGGCCAGTTGTCAGTTTCTGGCGAAACAATGTGCACAATGCTGGTTAACTGCTTAGAGGACTAAGCCTGCCCAGTAAACATGTGGTTAGGTAAACTGACCGCGCTCGACATGATCCCATTGGGTTGACTGGGCCGTAAAACCTCAACAAAATCAAATCAGCAGAGTTTGGGTGCCCGAATACTGTTGATAAATGCAGTAAAACAAGACAAAAAAAAACTTAATTAACAGAAACACAAATTAAAATTAATGTCATTTGGTAATTTTTGCTGACAGCATGCTAAGAACTAATTAATTAACCAATATCATATTCCCAACTGTTTTATATTGCAGTGGGCTAATTTGGAATACCTTTGTTGTAATGATGTAATCCGAACTACCACACATGATCTGATTCTCAGTCTTCTTGATTGAAAACATTTTAAAACTAACAATGCTATAGGCAAATTCAGCAGATGGCAAATTGATGATATTTCTTTTTATTTTCCCCAGAAAATAGGATTTGACATGTCATGCAATTTGTGTCCTTAAGAGACAATTTGCATGACATGTCAACTCATATTTCCTTGGAAAAATAATTCAAAATGTCGTCTGCTGAAATTTTTGCGAAGAGTGCTAAGGGTTAAGTAGAGGGATACTAAATAGGATTAAATCTCTGATTACTAGAAAAAGGATTCCAAATTAATTAGCTCAGTTAGAAGCACCAGTTTAATTATCTGATGTAATAGGAGGTTCGTTACTAGAGCTGTATTCCCTGTAGCTGCAACTGCATCCGCGGAATTAAAGTTTATAACTTAAAACAGCTTTTATCTCTAGTTCTGATCTTGCGTGGTAATCTTATTAAGATGCTTTAGTAGCTTAAGGGCTTAAAATTTGTGATTCCATGATGTTTGCAAAATTGCAAACAAATAAAAACGGTTTGAAGATAATTTTGCAGTTCATCATGATTGGAAATGTCATGTTTTATAATACCAAAGTTATGGTACAGTATAACCTCAATGGCTCGAACACGGATGGCTCGTGTACCGTGGATGATTTGAACTCTTTTTTCAGTCCCTACAAAATTCTTCCAATAGCTCAAGAAAACAAATATTTGATATTTTTTTCTTATTTTATCATGGAATTGTATGTTGTGTTTACTTATTAGAATTGCCTCATCGAGGCAATTCTAATGAGTACACTCAACATACAATCATTGTGTAGAAAATGGAAAAGATTTCCCTAAATTATCACTATTTGCTTCCTGAACTGGTGCCATGATTACCCTCAGTGGCTCCAACTACCCATGACTCGAACGAATTTCAATGGTCCCTAAGATGTTCGAGCCATTGAGGTTTGACTATATTTATAAGAGCACCAATGGGTGGGGAGACATATTATTTTTGCCATGGTCATCTGTCCATCTGCCCATCCATCTTCTCATCCATCTGTCTGTCACAAAATTGTGTCTGCTAACTCTGTAACTAGAAAAAAACTATTCAAGATATCTCCATGAAACTTCATATAAATATTAATTAACATTGGACGCCATGCAGAGTGCAAAGGCCATAACTCTTGGATATATATTATTTTGTGTTGTGCCTCTTTGAACTTTAAAAAACATGTAGTAGTTGCTGTTACAAAAGTTGTGTCCATTCTGTAGGAGGGGGTGGGGGAAGGGTTGCGGGGACACATCTGTTTTTCAATGACATTGGTTGTATGGTTGAATTTCACATTAAAATGATACGAGAATGTGATTTTGATTTCTGTACTAAACAACCTTATTTACTTTCAGGAAGCTGATTGTTGCCACTGGTGTAGCCAAACCAGTAATTCCAGACATTCCAGGTATAGAATATACTGATGGTTACGAGGATATGTCATTAGATCGGGATGACTACGAAGGCCAGACTGTCCTTATCCTGGGTGAGTTTAACCTTTAACCTCCAGAATTGAAATAGCAGTGGATGGCATTTTCAGTGTTTTTTTTTTTGTTTTTTTTTCTTCTTTTATTACAGAAAAGTTTGACATTTCATTCAAGTTGTATCCAAATATCCAAAGGAGACAATTTGAATGAAATGTCAAGCCTTATTTTCTCTAAAAAGTAAGAAAAACATCAGTAATTTGTTGTCGGCTGATTTAGTCTTTTTGAGTCTATATATACTGCTGCAGAATGCGGCATCTCATCAGGGTCTACACTGTTTGCCACTCATCCAGTAATTTTAAGACACAACAATGGGTAGTAAATTGTACTTGTTCAAATTTTAGAAGAAGTGTGGTAAGGAGTTGAGGAGTCAGAATTAATAGGATAAAAACGGTAAAGTACTGTAGTAACTATAAGAATTGGACAGAGGAGCCTGGGCAAACTGTGTAGACCCAAATCAGACTGCCTTAGAATGCTGGTCTAATCAGTCTTCACTGTTTACCACTCATTCAGTAGATTTTAGACACATCAGCAGGTAGTAAAATGGCCTTGTTCAATTTTTAGTATGTTAAATATGGTAAATGCCTTTTTTTGGTTAATTCTTTACAATTGACCCAAAGTGCACATACACCAAAATTTTCTTAGCCCTTGTCATGCTGAATAAATTAAGATACCATGCCCACATCTGATTTTCAGCCTATCAGGTTACTTGATTCAGGTTGTTGATACAACTTTGAATATTTAATGACAAACAGTGCAGATCAAGATCAGTTGGCTTCTTAGAAGCCAACTGATCTGGATCTACACTGTTTGCAAAGGCATGATATATTCAGGTTCAGCAGGACAAGGGTTAAATTAAGGTTGTTGTCCATGTGATTATCATTTACCAATGAAATAAAACTGCGGGTTTGTATGAAATGTAGGTAATGGTTATTAATACCTGCGCCATTCTTGTCAAACAATGCAGTCCCAGATCAGACGCTACAGATTGCGGTGTCTGATCAAGATTTGCACTGTATGTTTCAATTGCAGGAAGCTAAAGGTTAAATGAAACAGTCTTATTTTCCCGTTCAGGACCATTTTCCCAGCTTATACTTAGAGACAATTGACCCACCAGTGCTGTCAGTACTTTGATTATTATCTGCTGACATTTGATAAAATGCAGACAATGACATTGTCAGGTCCACAGACTTTTACGCAAGTCGTCCATAATTAATCTTAAGATCAGGTCCTAGTGATTAGTTTGGTGATCAGGAGGTTGCGGGGTTGAACCCCGCCGGTCGGCAACATTCTTTTGAGAGATTTGATCATGAAATATTTTCTACAGTCATTATCTTTCTTCTGCTGATTCAAGTAGGGCAATTGTCAGTTTCTGGTGAAAGAATGAGCACAATACTGGTTAATCGCTTAGAGAACTAATCCTGCCTGGTAAAAGTGTGGTTAGGTAAACTGACTGCACTGGACATGACCCCATTGGGTTGACTGGGCCGTAAAACCTCAACCAAACAAAGTTCTGGAAATAACTGATTTAAAGCTATGTCATACAGAAAGGGATATTAAAGCACATTTATGGACAGTGAATGCCTGGATCAGCCAGCATATAATATTATGCCTAGTCAAACCAGGCCCTGAGGTTATAAAACTTTTTTCATGCTCAGCTCAGCTGAGCATTTGTCCTAGTGAATCTCAAATTAATACTAACAATTGCAAATTCTTTTTGCTAAACATAGCTAAGCTTGAAAATTTCTCAGCAAATAAAATTTGGAAATGGCATCTATTGTATGCATTTTCATATTTATTAGCAGAGAAAATATCTGTTCAGCTGAGTTCAGCATGAACAAATTTCATAACCTCAGGGCCAGGTCTCAGAACTTTCCACTACATATTTCCCATTGCCCTCAATAGTAACATTCAAGAACTGTACATACAAATTTACCCATCTCTCAGTATTTGATAAAACACTTCTTTCTCATTATTTTTCAATGATAAAATCAACATGAAGCCCCAACTCAGCTGGGAGCCAGATGTGATTGTATATGTTTACATGCAGGTCTGCACAAAATTTACAGGTATATTTTTTCATAAGGGTAGCCAAATAAAATTATTCTGTAACATTGTTCACTTTGCAGATGAAAATCTGAAACAAACACATTTTGTTTTGACTAAACTGGCTCTTTCTTATATTGAAATAAGTTAAATATATATGACCAATAGAAATTGCTCTATGTATTTTCTTTTCTATCAATCCTTCTCCCCAAAAGAGGCGGAGTCATGCCTCATGAATATTTAGTGGAATGCTATGAGATAGCTGCCTTGCATATATATCTGATGTCTTCCTCAAGGGAAATAACAGATACTCAGGTAATGGAAAACCCTCCTGAAGATCAAGATCAGAGAAAAGCAGCAGGATAAGGGTTGAAGGAAAGCATTTATCTTCTCTGAGGGCAAATTCTTTTCTTCAAGAGTAGCTTCCATTTCTGAAAGATTTCAGATACTAGGGAGGCAACTTCCTATCTTCCAAATTATCTTCCCTAGCAGGATGGTGGTAAAATCTTTCAGATGTAGCCACTCATCTTATCTTAAGGCGTATTGATACACTTTCAAAGGAGGTAACTTGGTCAAAATTGTTTTGCCCCCTTCTGAAAAGGGTCTTCTTTAAAATGAAAGGAGCAAATTCTTTCCTTTTAGAGTAGACCACTTTTCAGAATGGGATTGGTATGCAGGAAAGCAAGTAGGAAGTCACAAAAGTTGTCTCCCTTTTTAAAAAGGCAGAAATTTAACTGTATATCAGTTTGCCTTTATCTAAGGGAACTATAATTCATCTGATCACAATACAAGTTGAGAAGGCTCTGTGATCCTGTTATCATGATTGTGATTTGTATATTACAGGGCGGGGGAATTCTGCATTTGAAACAGCCACTCATATTTATGGCTCAACCAACTTAATACACATGGTAGCCAGGTCAAGGGTCAGGTTGTCATGGGCAACACATTATGTTGGCGATCTTAGGTAGGTGAAGGTCAATAGTGTTTTTTTAGTTTTTTTTGTTGTGAAAAACATTATTTTAGTTCTTCGGTGTATTACTGCCACAACCAAGCTAAATTTACATTTAAAATTTGTATAAGTTGGTGTCATTCTGTGGTGCACAAGCATGCATGCATGTATATAACTGCCACACCAAACTACCTTTTACATTATAAAACATGTAGAAATATATGCATGTATGCTTACACATTTTTGTTTGGCGTTGCATTTTCTGTAGGTGCTCACAATACTTTTAAGAAAGATTGAATGAAATTAATCAACCCTTTCAACCCTGAATTTATGGTGTGGACTCTTCCCTCTTTGATTTTGAACACATCCATTCTACGAATAGGGATGTCTGCTATAAATCAAGAACAGAATGGCAAACAGTGTAGATCCAGATGAGATGGCTTGTTTCAAGCCATCTCATCTGGATCTACACGGTTTGCAAAGATATGTTTTTGGTCTGCAAGGCTGAAGGGGTTAAGAGAGATACATTTTATGCCATAGGTGAAAGTGCATTTCTTCTGTGTTTGGTTTTAGCATCTGGTAAGTAGCAGCTTGCGGTAAACTTTGTATAGATTGGAAGATAAATGGCTTAGAATATTAACCCTTGTCATGCTGAATAAATTAAGATGCCACACCAATTTCTAATTGTCAGCCAATCAGATTACTTAATCCAGACTGTTGATATAAATTTGCATACTGAATGACAAACAGTGCAGATCCAGATCAGTTGGCTTCTGAAGAAGCCAACTGATCTGGATCTACACTGTTTGCAAAAGCAGGGTATATCCGGGTTCAGCAGGATTAGGGTTAAACAAAAATTTTAGACTTTGTAGACAAAATGTTGTCAATAGTTCCTGAATTGAGTAGCGTAGGCTGACTAGATTTTGTGTGTGGTACATCTGCCAAAATTTAGACACATGCTTCATCCAGTCTTTGACCGAGCATTTTTTATTGTGCAATTATTTGTTTTTAATTAAATTAAAGAAAGGAATTGCCTGTGTCTTTTGTGAAAGAGGCATGAAAATATTTTTTTTTTGAGTAAATATTACTGTGTCTCACAACAAAATACTTAGTCTTAATTTTTCTGAGTTTGATATGGCCTAATTTGCAAAAAGAGTAACTGTTAAACCTTTGCATTTATATGCAAAAATGATTTCTGTTTGCTGTGGTGATGATTTTGAAAAAAGTGAATAAAATTAGAGAAACAAGTGAAGAACTAAAAAACAGAAAAACATATGCCTTTTTATTAGTTTTTGTATTACTTAGACAGCAACTGTACTTCTATGACTAATGTAAAATTTAAATCTTTTCCTAAGCTAAAAAAATCCAAGAACTGTAAAGATTTCCATGAAGGATTTTCTGTTAGAACAAAAATGGCCAAATGAAGGGACAAGAACTAATGAGATTGGAAAATTTCAAGGACTTTGACATGTGAATGAATTGATTTGCTGTGGGATTTCATCTTGGGTTTAACAGCTCTTCTAGATGAGACAGTTTTTTATTTCAACTAAGAAATGGTGATATTTTTCTTTTTCTCCACAAAATCATAATTATGTTGTAAGTTTTTTGAGGCACTTTTGATGAGTACCTGTTATATGTTTTCACAGAAAAATAAGAAAAAATATCTGTAATATTTTTGGGTATGGCATGTATGATTATAAAGTGGATCTTTCTGGTGCCAAGTTTGGTGTAGGCTCTGTTAGGATGTTGAACCATTTGCTCAAGATAAATTATCTGACAAAATCAAGGAGATTGCAATTGGTATTGCCTTTTCCTATCTAAATTTATTGTAAATCAGCTTTTAAGAAAGATTTTTTTATTCCGTAAAAGGAGATATTTTCACTTTGTAAGTTTAAAATCTGTGTTTGTAAAACAATATTCAGACAAAATACAGATATATATCGTGTAAGTCGACAGAATATTGCATTATGTTAACAAACCAAGGTAACATGCAGAGGACACTTGTAAAAGGGTGTATTTAATGATAATTCTGGGATAAAAACATATGTTGTGGGTACTCATTAGAAGCGCCTCGGTGAGGCGCTTCTAATGAGTACCCACAACATATGTTTCATTTCTGAATAGCTACAGTCTTCACATATGACATACACTTTCTCCCTTACATGGACTCAAGCATTGCAATATTATTTTATGACCATAACCTATTACTCATAGTCTTAACCCTTGTCATGCTGAACCCCGATATACCATGCCTTTGCAAACAGTGTAGATCCAGATCAATTGGCTTCTGAAGAAGCCAACTGATCTGGATCTGCACTGTTTGCCATTAAGTATGTGAGTTTCTAGCAACAATCCAGATCAAGCAGTCTGATTGGCTGAAAATTAGAAATGGGCATGGCACCTTAATTTATTTAGTATGACAAGGGTTAACTACTTAGTCACATTTTATGTCAACTTTAGCACTTAGCTCCATTTCTGATTCACTGCAATGTCTACAATCATCAAACATGGCATGTAGTTTCTCCTTTTCATGAACCCTGTAGAAACATGGCATGTAGTTTCTCCTTTTCATGAACCCTGTAGTGTCATTTTATGACCCTGGCCTAAAGTTTATGGTTCAATGACATTGTCATCTTTTGCATCAGTCCTAGCATTTAGTCATCTTTTGCATGAATTCTGGCATTTAGCTCCATATCTGACTAACTATATGATCTACAGTGATGGCTTATACTTCCTCCCTAACAAGGACTCAAACACTGAGATATCATTTTATGACCCTGTATTTCATGGTCTAATGACATCATCATTTTTTGTGTCAACCCTAGCATTTAGCTTCATTTCTGATTAGCCATATGACATACAGTCTTCCAACCTGGCATGCACTTACTCTCTAACAGGGACTCAAACAGTGGTATGATTTTGAGACCATGACCTACATACATATCCTTCTGCGTAATTCTTGTCCATATTTCTCCATAAAAACAATCTATTGTGAGTACTCATTAGAAGCCTCACAAAGAAATAAGAAAAATGGTTAATTTGGGTTGAAAATATATTATAGTAATATATTTTTAGAACATTTTTTGAAAAAAAAAAATGTATTGTTTGTCATCTTTTGAAGACATTTTTTTTTATCCTGCCTCAGTGGCTCAGTCAGATGCACTTGCAACTGGAGATCAGGAGGTTTGGGATTCAATCCCCACTGGGTCTGGCAACTTTGTTTCATGGATATTAATTATGAAACATTTTCTGTGGTGAGTTTCTCCCTTCCACTGATTCAAGAAGGGCAGTTGTCAGTTTCTGGTGAAAGAATGTGCACAAATACTAGTTAATCACTTAGAGGACTGAGTCTGCCCAGGAACAGTGTGGTTAGGTAAGCTGACCAGCTCGACATGACCCTAATGGGTTGACTGGGCAGTAAAACCTCAACTCAATCAAAAATCAAAAAAGGCTCTTTTTTAAAAGTATAAAAAATACAATACCACATACACCACCTGAGCATTTAGATTATTTGATGTAAAAGTTATGGTGATTGGTTATTGATACAGCAATAAAATGATTCCACAGAGGAATTGGAAAACATTTTATATGATTAAATGACAAGTAAGATTACCTTGTCTGTTACTTTATTGGGCTGGTGCCATAAAGCGGAGTTTTCTGTCATGAAATGGGCATTAACCTTTTAAGCTCAATGCAAAATTGTAGCATTAAATAGCATTCTAATTTTTTTTATTTATTTTTCCTTTTTTATTATTTACCCTAAATAATTGGATGAATTACCATACTTAACCAAAAATTTGTGCTAGTCCACTTACCAATTGATAACTGGTGATAGAAAGGCAAACAGTAGTAGACCCTGATCAAACTGCTCCTAAAGCAGTTTGATCTGGGTTTACACTGTTTGTATAACCTTGTCTGTCTGCCTCAGTGGGTCAATCAGATAGGCATCTGACTCGTGATCAGGAGGCTGTGGGTTCAATGACTGGCAACACTCTTTCATGGAGATTGATCATGAAATATTTTCTGTGGTCATTCTCTCCCTTCCCCTGATTCAAGAAGGGCAGTTGTCAGTTTCTTGCGAATGAATATACACAAATACTGGCTCACAACTTAGAGGAAAAAGCCTGGCCAGGAAAAGTGTGGTCAGGTAAACTGATCACCTCAGCATGGACTTAACTCTTGTCCTGCTTTTGCAAACAATGTAGATCCAGATCAGTTGGCTTCTGAAGAAGCCAACTGATCTGGATCAGCACTCTTTGCCATGAAGTATGTGAATTTATATCAACAATCTGGATCAAGTAATCTGATTGGCTGAAAATTAGAAGTGGGTGTGGCATCTTAATTTGTTCAGCATGACAAGGGGTAATAGTGTTGATTGGCCGTGTACTCCAAACCAACCACACCAGCCTGAATATTTATGGACTAAATACGGTAATTGCTCAGACGTTTCCTCATTTTAAGTTATTACCATATCACTTGCAACTGTCTCATCTGGTAGATTTACAAAAGATGAAATCTCGTCAGAGGTGAAATTCTTATTATTCTGTATAGAAAAACTCATTGTTTGTCCACTGGTAGATTGATATTTATTTTAACACTCCAACTGACATCATTTAGCTTTTAGCATCTGACATTTGTGGATAAACTGACAAATGCTTTTATGAGTCTTTCAAAGACATTTCGGCTGTATCAGAAGAAAAGGGTGTACCATATTTACCCTAAGTATTGGGGAACATTGTCTCCTGCTGCTGGTGAAGTGAGGAACATTGTTAAGCCTTGTCATGCTGAATAAATTAACACATCCACATTTATTTTCAGCCTATCAGATTGCTTGACCTAGGTTGTTGATACAAATTCACATACTAAATGACAAACTGTTCGGATCCAGATCAGTGTGCTTCTTCAGAAGCCAACTGATCTGGATCTACACAGTTTGTAAAGGCAGGGCATATCCGGGTTCAGCAGGACCAGGGTTAATAATATGATTTTGTTAGTCTTTTTTTTATGTGGTTCTGTTACACTTAGTGTTTGGGCTGCAACTCATTAATTCTCTGGAATAGTTCATACATACTAAGCTTGATGAAATAATGTGTTGTGATCAAAAAAGACAACTCTTGCCCTCTTGATTCATGAGTTTTCTACCTTTGCCACATGTGGTTGGAGAATTTGGCCACTTTGTGGCGATCTCTTGTCATGCTTGTGTTAGAATTTACACCTTTGATGTGTCTTAAATACTGTGTTATAAACAGTGGGACACTGATCATGCTGACTATGCAGCATCTGATCTATGTCTACATTGTTTGCTTAGTCATGTCTGTTCTGATACTTTGGGTAAATATGGTATGTTATTTGTGAATAGGGAATGCCCATATCAGCCTGTGCATTTGTGTAGTCTGATAAAGGGCCTTCTCTTTTCATTGACATGTGCTACGGTGTAATGATTCTTTAACCTTTACCACTCTCTGGGTATTTTCAGCAGATGACAAATTGATGATATTTTTCTTATTTTTCCCAGAGAACAGGATATGACATTTCATGCAGATTGTCTCCTTAGGATACAAATTGCAAGAAATGTCATATCTTGTTTCCTGGGAAAAATAAGAAAAATATTTCAAAATATCGTCTGCTGAAAATTTTACCCAGAGTGCTAAGAGTTAAGCAGATAGGAAAATATCCTGATCAGGATTTTCAGATGCGCAGGCAGATCAGGGCCATGGCCATTCAAGTATGGCACAATGGCCATTTACTGTCATTTAGGTCATTTAAGTAGTATCTTGCAAAAAGGGGGCTTGCAAGTATGAAAACAGTGAAGGACCAGGTCAACCAGTGTATCTGGACAGACTGATCAGGGTCTTAGCCTTTTGCAAATAAGTCTTGGGATAGAGGCGTTAGTAAAATATCAGGCACTGCAGAATGTGGTGTCTGATCAGGTTCTAGTACCCCGTCGGCCGGCCTCAGTGGCTCAGTTGGATGCGCCGTCCGACTGGAGACCAGGAGGTCGCAGGTTCAACCCCGCCCCCACGAGGGTCGGCAACATTCTTTCGTGGAGATTGATCATGAAATATTTTCTACAGTCATTCTCCTCCTTCCACTGATTCAAGAAGGGCAGTTGTCAGTTTCTGGCAAAAGAATGCACAGTACTGGTTAACTGCTTTGAGGACTAAGCCTGCCCAGTAAATGTGTGGTTAGGTAAACTGACCGCGCTTGACATGACTGGGCCGTAAAACCTCAAAACAAACAAATCTAGTACCCCGTCTACACTGTTTACGACTCAGTACAGCAGTTTTAGACACATCAATAGATAAAATGTTGTGGGACAGATTTTAGAACAAGTATGGTATGGAGTTAAGGTGACTGAATATCTAGGAAAATACAGTCTGTTGTAGCCAAGGTCTATAGGTCCTGAGCAAACTCTGTAGATATGCTTGGTAATCTGGTGGTTTGCTTTCCACATAGGCGATTGACCTTTTTATATGTTACTCAGTTCCTTAACCTTTAACCTGTTAGATTTAAATAGCAGCTGATGACTTTTTCAAATTCCTTTATATTAATTTTTCAAAAAAAAAAAATAAGGCTTGTTATTTCATACAATTTGTCTCCTGAGGAGACAATTTGCATGAAATATCAATCCCTGTTTTTTTGGATAAACTGAATAAAATGCCATCACCTTGTCATTTGCTAATTTTGCTAAGTGACAGCTAAAGCTTAAATTGCAAAAAAAAAATAGAAAAGTGAATATACCGTATTTACTCTAAGTATTTGGACAGACAAGCCCGAGCAACCAGTGTAGACCCAGATCAGATGCCACAGATCTGGGTCCACACTGTTTGCCAGTCATCTAGCAGTTTGTTTGTCATATGAACATGTTGTAAAATGGACTAAGTGAAATTTGAGGATAAGTATAGTAAGCAGTTAAAGTGTCCCAATGTTTAGAGTAAATACGGTAAACTTGATTGATGCCATTTGAGGATTATATGATTGTATCAGGTTTTGTAGACAGTTATTGGACTAAAAGTCTTTTACTGTTATCGGTGGTATTAAATCAAGAAGTAATAAAATACAACCCACAGATTAAATGAAACAAAAAAATGTGTTATTGACGAGTTATGATGACATAATGCTATAATGTCAACCATTCAGTTGATGCATTTGAATAATTAAAGTGCCACATGTTTGATACATAATGCCATATTTCTTCTAGTAAACCTTACATTGATCTTGAAATCATTACTAGAGTTCTTGAGTTAACTGCCCTGTAGTTTCAGAGTTCTTTTTATGAAGTTTCATCCAGATATTCTTTTTAGTATTTTAGTAAAGGAAGTTACATCACATTCTAAATCAATAACAGCTACTGACCAGATGTAACTTAAATTTTTGGTGGTCTCAGTGGTCATTACAAAGGGTTCACTGATGGGAAATATATGTTCACAGACTTGAGTGTTTTTTTATGCCACTGCCTGCCAAAGGCAGGATTGGGGCATATAGCATTTGGCCATGTTGTTACATCCATACGTATGTACATCCTTATCTGTGTTTGTCACATTTGTAGCCAGAGTCTAACAAAACTTTTCACTGTTTAAGTTTACATTCAAATTTATATTGACATTTATGTCCATGTTTTTCTTGAAGGTGGGGGTGGTCGGGTGTGGCGAAGGTGTTGTGTATCTTACGTCACCGGGGCCTCCAACTGATACTGGCTTACAGTTGGGCAAGGCCTGCTATCCTTGTAGCCGGTAAAGGTAGAGGCGGAATGTTTTTATTTCTTCTGTTTCTTCACTTTTATTCTTGTTCCTCCTTCTTCCCTGTCCCTCTCTTGCATCTCCTCTACTATCTCTCCCATCTCTTTTCTCCTTTTCTCTGGGAGACGACACAAAATGACCCAGAAGGGTTGACATGTCGTTAAACCCCAACACAATCAATCAATATCTTGGAGGTCATAACTTGAGTACCTTTTATGCTAGGAAGTGTACTACTTACCCAGACCTAAACCTTCAACTCTGTGCTAGATTTGCCCCTAGATCATGCCCTGGGGTGGGGCTAGGGGTCAAAATGTATTACAGATCAGATTGAGCATTTGAAAAATAGTTGTTGAAATTTATGCATCTAGATGCTGTTGCCATAGAGGCAAAGAGCAAAGGGTAGGGGCATTTGCATACTTTGTACACATGTCTAGTTTTTCTTTTTTTTCTGTGATTTTCTTTTTCTTCCTCCTTTCTTCCTATATATTTTTCCCTTTGATCTTGCACATTTTTCACTCAGTTCAATTTTCATCTGGCTTTTTAGCTCGCCTGAGCATAAGCTCAGGATGAGCTATTGTCATCACCCTATGTCCGTCCTCCATCATCGTCCGTTGTCCCTCGTTCGTCGTTTGTCGTCAACAATTAGTTTGACTAAGAGGTCACAATTTTGACACAATCTTGATAAAACTTGGTCAGAATGTTTGCCTCTATGAAATCTAGGTCAAGTTCGATACTGGGTTACTTGGGGTCAAAAACTAGGTCACCAGGTCAAATCAAAGGAAAAACTTGTTAACATTCTAGAGGTCATAGTTTTGACCCAATCTTGATGAAACTTTCTCAAAATGTTTGCCACTATTAAATCTAGGTCAAGTTTGAAACTGGGTCACTTGGGGTCAAAAACTAGGTCACCGGACCAGATCAGCAGAAAACTTTGTTAACACTCTAGTGGTCACATTTTTGAAGCAGTCATCATGAATCTTGCTCAATATGTTTGTCTTGATTTCTAGGTCAAGTTCCAAACTGGGTCACTTAGGGTTAAAAACTAGGTCACCGCGCCAAATCAGCAGAAATCCTTGTTAACACTCTAGCGTTCACATTTTTCAAGCAATCATCATGAATCTTGCTCAAAATGTTTGTCTTGATGATTTCTAGGTCAAGTTCGAAATTGGGTCACTTCGAGTCAAAAACTAGGTCACCGGGCCAAATCAGCAGAAAATCTTATTAACACTCTAGCAGTCACATTTTTCAAGCATTCATCATGAATCTTGCTCAAAATGTTTGTCTTGATGATTTCTAGGTCAAGTTTGAAACTGGGTTGCGTGGGGTAAAAAACTAGGTCACCAGGCCAAACCAGCAGAAAACCTTGTTAACACTCTAGCGGTCACATTTTTGAAGCAATAATCATGAATCTTGCTCAAAATGTTTGTCCTGATGAGTTCTAGGCTATGTTTGAAACTGGGTCACATGGGGTCAAAAACTAGGTCACTGGGCCAAATCAGCAGAAAACCTTGTTAACACTCTAGCTGTCACATTTTTGAAGCAATCATCATGAATCTGGCTCAAAATGTTTGTCTTGGTGAGTTCTAGGATATGTTTGAAACTGGGTCACGTTGGGTCAAAAACTAGGTCACTGGGCCAAATCAGCAGAAAACCTTGTTAACACTCTAGCGTTCACATTTTTGAAGCAATCATCATGAATCTGGCTCAAAATAGTTGTCTTGATGATTTCTAGGTCAAGTTCGAAACTGAAACACCTGAACTCAAAAACTACATGTAGTTCACCAGGCCAAATCAGCGTAAAATCTTGTTATCACTGTAGCGTTCACATTTTTCAAGCAATCATCATGAATCTGGCTCAAAATGTTTGTCTTGATGAGTTCTAGTTCAAGTTCAAAACTGGATCACTTGGAGTCAAAAACTAGGTCACCGGGCCAAATCAGCAGAAACTTAGTTAACACTCTAGCGGTCACATTTTTTAAGCAATTATCATGAATCTTGCTCAAAATGTTTGTCTTGATGATTTTTAGGTCAGGTTCGAAACTGGGTCACCTGGGGTAAAAAACTAGGTCACCTGGCCAGATCAGCAGAAAACCTTGTTCACACTCTAGTGGTCACATTTTTCAAGTAATCACCATGAATCTTGCACAACATGTTTGTCTTGATGATTTCTAGGTCAGGTTTGAAACTGGGTCACTTGGGGTCAAAAACTCAGTCACCTGGCAAAATCAGCAGAAAACCTTGTTAACACTCTACCGGTCACATTTTTCAAGCAATCGTCATGAATCTTGCTCAAAATGTTTGTCTTGATGATTTCTGGGTCAAATTTGAAACTGGGTCACCTGGGGTAAAAAACTAGGTCACCTGGCCAGATCAGCAGAAAACCTTGTTCACACTCTAATGGTCACATTTTTCAAGTAATCATCATGAATTTTGCTCAACATGTTTGTCTTGATGATTTCTAGGTCAAGTTTGAAACTGGGTCACTTGGGGTCAAAAACTAGGTCACCTGGCCAAATCAGCAGAAAACCTTGTTAACACTCTACCGGTCACATTTTTTAAGCAATTGTCATGAATCTTGCTCAAAATGTTTGTCTTGATGATTTCTAGGTCAAGTTTGAAACTGGGTCACATGGGGTAAAAAACTAGGTGACCTGGCCAAATCAGCAGAAAACTGTTAATACTCCAGAGATCACATTTTTGAAATAATCATCATAAATATTGCTCAAAATGTTTGTCTTGTTGATTTCTAGGTCTAGTTTAAAACTGGGTCACTTGATATAAAAAACTAGTTGACCTGGCCAAATCAAAGGAAAACCTTGTTTGATGCTCTAGAGGCCACATTTTGAAGTGATCATCAGGAATCTTGCTCAAAATGTTTGTCTTGATGATTTCAAGGTGATGTATAGTTTTCTGTCCAGTGACTCTCTTAAGTTTTTCCATTTAGGTCAGTTTCTCAGTAATTATTGGTCCTACAGAGTGATATTTGGTACTTGTGAAGTGTTTGTGTTTAGGTCAGTTTCTCAGTAACTATTGCTCCTACAGCCAGTGATATTTAGTACATGCATACATCTTAGCATGGCCTCTTGAGTGCAGTCATCCATATTTGACCTTGACCTTTATTTCACAGTCCATTAGACATGCTACATTGTCTTACTTGTTAATATAATCATTTTGAACTTTGATCAGAATGTTTGCCTTGATCAGTTCTAGATCAGGCTCTCAAAGTGCTATGTCACTCAGGTGAGCGTTACAGGGTCATCATGGCCCTCTTGTTTGGGTAGGCTATGGCACTGAAAGATATTTTCTTTTGTCAGTTTTAGCCCACCTGAGGGAAAGCTCAGGGTGAACTATTGTGATCACCCTCTGTCCATCATCCATCGTCCATGTCCATCATCCTTCGTCAACAATTAGTTTGTTAATACTCTACAGGTCACAGTTTTGGCCCAATCTTGATGAAACTTGCGCAGAATGTTTGCCCCTAAGAAGTCTAGGTAAAGTTCGAAACTGAGTCACTTAGGGTCAAAAACTAGGTCACCAGGCCAGATCAAAGGAAAACCTTGTTAACACTCTAGAGGTCCCAATTTCAAGTAATCATCATGAATCTTACTTAAAATGTTTGTCTTGATAGGTTCTAGGTCAAGTTCGAAACTGGGTCACTTGGGGTCAAAATCTAGGTCACCTAGCCAAATCAGCAGAAAACCTTGTTAGCACTCTAGTGGTCACATTTTTGAAGCAATCATCATGAATCTTGCTCAAAATATTTGTCTTGATGATTTCTAGGTCAAGTTCGAAATTGGGTCACATGGGGTTAAAAACTAGGTCATCTGGCCAAATCAGTGGAAAACCTCGTTAACACTCTAGCGATCACATTTTTAAAGCAGTCATTATGAATCTCGCTCAAAATGTTTGTCTTGATGATTTCTAAGTCAAGATCGAAACTGGGTCACTTGAGGTCAAAAACTAGTTCACCAGGCCAAATCAAAGGTAGATCTTGGTAACACTCTAGAGGTCATATTTTTGAAGCAATCATCATGAATCTTGCCCAAAATGTTTGTCTTGATAATTTCTAGCTCAAGTTTGAAACTGGCTCAAAAACTAGGTCACCTAGTGGGGTCAAAAACTAGGTCACCAGGCCAAATCAAAGGAAAATCTTGTTAAAACTCCAGAGGTCACATTTTTTAAATAATTATTATAAATATTGCTCAAAATGTTTGTCTTGATGATTTCTAGGTCTAGTTTAAAACTGGGTCACTTGATATCAGAAACTAGGTCATGAGTCCGAATCAAAGGAAAACCTTGTTGACACTCTAGAGGTCACATTTTTGAAGTGATCATAATAAATCTTGCTCAAAATGTTTGTCTTGATGATTTCTAGGTGAAGTTTGGAACTAGGTCACTTATGACATGTATTTCATGGTCCAGTGACTTTCTTAAGTTTTTCCGTTTAGGTCAGTTTCTTAGTAATTATTGGTCCTACAGAGTGATATTTGGCACTTGTGAAGTGTTTGTATTTAGGTCAGTTTCTCAGTAACCATTGCTCCTACAGCCAGTGATACTTAGTATATGCATACATCTTAGCATGGCCTCTTAAGTGCAGACATCCATATTTGACCTTGACCTCTATTTCACAGTCCATTAGACATGCTACATTGTCTTACTTATTAATATAATCATAATGAATTTTAATCAGAATGTTTGCCTTAATCAGTTCTAGTTTCAAGATTTTTCACAAACATGAAGGCTTTTAGTGTTTTTTCTATGCAGCTTTACAAACCAGTATTCATATCATGAATAACCAGGGCATCTATGTGTTTGCATTAAGATTAAGCACCATATTTTGTACAGTAACAGTTACTTTCTTTACATTACAGAGCTGTTAACAATGAGTTGTTGGACACTTACCAGTTGAAGTCTTTAGATGGTCTTCTAGAAGCTTCCATAAGTGAAGTTAAGATCGTGAAGGATAATGGTAAACTCTATCTAACCGTACCTGATGATGTCAATATAGAGGATACTGATGAGATCTTTGACAACTTTGCTATGAGAGAACCTTATGATAGGATTATTCGGTGCCTTGGGTTTAAATTTGATTTGGGTATATTTAATGAGTGAGTTCTTTGACTATCTCTAGGCAGTATGGTAAATGTCCTAAAATATCGAATGCCTTATTCCTTTCTTTTCTTGACTAAATTATGTTGTTTTTTTTTGTGTGTATTCATTTCACAAAATACTTGATAGAATGCAAACAGTTTAGATCCTGATAAGCAGTCTGATCTGGTTTCAGCACTGTTTGCATAAAATGTATTGTTCCTCAGAATTGGTATATGAAATTTTAAGTCATTTACCATATATTTAAAAGAATAATTTTCATTATTTTTGAACCGAAACATATCTTGTTTGCTGGGGCAATTCAAGTTTTGCTGCAAAAATAACAAAAATTAGCTTTATTTCACCACGGTACCTGGAGCTGTAATGTTTGCATACAAATTCATTAGTTAAGTATTTATACAGAATTTCTATCATGATTATTTTAACATTTGAATCCAAACAGATTATTCACATGTCTAGTCATATTTTCTTTGAAAAATTAGTCAGCGGACGACAAAACCTACAATAAGACCTGTGTGACCAGCAAAGACCAGTCAGTCTATACAAGCATATGGCAAGGGTTCTTCCTTTTTGGTTTATCCCTTTTTGGAGATAGCCTGGAGACTGTGGAAGACACATCAGTGCAGACTCTGATCAGACTGCATAGATGTGCAGGCTGATCTGAGTCTTTCAAGGTTGCACAATTTTGTTGTGCACTGGCTCAAATAATATTTTTATATTTTCGTTTGCTACAATTTGCACACTTGCATTTAGCCCTGGTCCTGCTGAACCTGGATATGCCCTGCCTTTGCAAACAGTGTAGATCCAGATCAGTTGGCATCTGAAGAAACCAAACTGATCTGGATCTGCACGGTTTGGCATTAAGTATGTGAATTTGTATCAACAACCTGGATTAAGAAATCTGATTGGATATAAAAATTAGAATTGGGCTGAGCATCTGAATTTATTCAGCAGGACAAGGGTTAATTTAGCAGATATTTCTCTCACACAGTTTTACAAGGGAGACAACTTTTATGACTTTCTGATTGCTTCCTGCACACCAACCCCCTTCTGAATGGGGGTCTGCTCTAAATGAAAAGAATTTTCTCACTAAGAATTGAGGCCGGGCTCCGTAGCACAGTTGGTAATGCATCTAACTGCAGATCCAAGGGTCACAAGTTCAAATCCCAGCTCTGCCACACATTTGTTAGTTGCTGGTGAAAGCGTGTACACTAGCACTGTTTAACCACTTAGAGGACTAAGCCTGCCCAGGAAAAGTGTCAGGAGGTTAACTGACTGGTTTGACATTTCCTTAACAGTCAAGTGGGCCATAAAACTCCAACTCAAACAAAAAAACAAATTCAGAAGTGAGGCAAACAATTTTGACAAAAGTGTCTCGCTGAAAAATATTCATTATGACATGGAAAAGCTTTCAAATACAGAGCTGAGTATTCTCAGGGCATTTCAAAATCTATTTTACATCATGAAAACATACCTATGTAATTTTGACCCCCTTAAACCCCGATTTTACCGGGTATATAGTAAAACTGGGGTTTACAGGGGTACACATTATTTTTCTTATTTCTGCTCAAAAAACATAGATTGTGGGTACACATTAGAACTGCTTCATTGAGGCAGTTCTAATGAGTACCCACAATTTATGTTTTTTGCAGAAATATGAAAAATATCAGAATTTTTATCTGAAAACTTCCAGTTTTTGGTGGTGAAATTTTCAATTTATTTGAATAAGCGTGTTTTCTTAATGAAAATCATTCTAGCGGTTATTGGACCTCTTGTTCTGTTTCCTGTGGCAGATCTAATTTCTGCATACCTGATAATTAAAACGGTTTGCATGCAGCTCTTAAAAAAGTGTTTTGTGCAAGGAGAAGTAACATGCGATAATCCCCACAGGAATTGTTACTTGCTAAAATGAGTTAATGAAATTTCACTCCAGGCTCTCTATTGATAATATTTTATAGCTTTCTCTTAAATACGAGAATCTCTTAAAAATTTCTGTGCATTTTGTGTAGCCTGAAAAAAAGCTATAAATCTGCATGTATAAACAGCAAAGGCACAGAATACCGTGTATACTGTAAATATTTGGACAGAAATTCATGAGCAAACAGTGTAGGCCCAAATCAGTATGTTACACTGTTTTGTCATTCGCTGCTCATTTTAGACTCGTCATTGTATAGACTGGTTTAAATGGGCTAGGAATTATAGCGTAGTCCATAGCATGTGTGATTGCAGTAGATCCAGTGGGTTGCAAGTTCCAGTCCCAGCTTGGTTACATATTTGTCATGGAGATTTTGCATGAAATAATTTCTATGGTCATTCTTCCTCACACTTATATTGAGAATAGCAACATTATCACATTTCAAATGTTGTTTAGGCAAAGACTTAAGACCATTATCAATTTTTATGATGTTTTTAATGATAACCCACAACAGATATTTTTTGTGGAGAAATAATGAAAATATTTACAATCATCACATATAAAATTGTATTCCACACTGGCATTTACAACATTCACCTGGTTTTTATGCCCCCGCCACCAAAAAAGTGGTGGGGTATTATGTTATACCCTCTGAAATTTTGAGTGTCCATCCATCCATCCATCAGTCAGCGCCCCCACCATTCTTCTGCCCGCAACTCCTCCTACAGTTTTAGGCCAATCCTTTTCAAACTTTACAGGCACTTTTAGGATGGTCTGAAGATATGCATATTGTTTTTTCAGAATCCTGAAATTATTTTTTATTACATTTTTTGCATTTTTAACTTAGACTTTTTTTGAGCCTAAATACTACAGAAAGATATAGGGAGTATGTACATTCTGCCCGCAACTCCTCCTACAGTTTTAGGCCAATCCTTTTCAAACATTACAGGCGCTTTTAGGATGGTCTGAAGATATGCATATTGTTTTTTCAGAATCCTGAAATTATTTTTTATCACATTTTTTGCATATTTAACTTAGACTTTTTTCGAGCCCTAATACTACAGAAATGTATAGGGAGTATGTAACTTCTGCCCGCAACTCCTCCTACAGTTTTAGGCCAATTCTTTTCAAACTTTACAGGCGCTTTAAGGATGGATTGAAGATATGCATATTGTTTTTTCAGAATCCTGAAGTTATTTTTTATTACATTTTTTGCATTTTTAACTTAGACTTTTTTCGAGCCCTAATACTACAGAAATGTATAGGGAGTATGTACCTTCTGCCCGCAACTCCTCCTACAGTTTTAGGCCAATCCTTTTCAAACTTTACAGGCGCTTTTAGGATGGTCTGAAGATATGCATATTGTTTTTTCAGAATCCTGAAATTATTTTTTATTACATTTTTTGCATTTTTAACTTAGACTTTTTTCGAGCCCTAATACTACAGAAATGTATAGGGAGTATGTACCTTGTACACGCAACTCCTCCTACATTTTCAGGCCGATCCTTTTGAAACTTTACGCACGCTTTTAGGATGGTCTGAAGATATGCATATTGTTTTTTTCAGAATCCTGAAATTATTTTTTATCACTTTTTATTGCATTTTTAACTTAGACCTTTTGGTGTTTTTTTTGTTTTTTTTTTTTTTTGAGTTATGAAATAACTGTTTATTGCTTCTCTTCATGTTAACTTAGATTGTTTTCAGTCCTTATACTACAGAAGTGCATAGGGAATATGTCCCTGTGGCGGGGCATGGTGCATGGCTTGTTAAGCCTCAAATATGTAGAAAAAAAAAAAATCACAACCTCTGTTATTGAGGAAAAACATTCAATATTAACACACAGGGAATTTTCAGGGCTAAGAATATGTGCATTTTATTCAGGGAATGACAATATCTGGATTCCCTATTATTAGGAACTACCTGTCTATTTCTGTTTAATAGGCAAAAAAGGAAATTGTAAGTAGGTTCTGCTCACGAAAAGCATCTTATTGAACTGAGAGAATCTAGAAAATTACACTCTTCTTTTCTCAAGTGCCATATTTACAGTATTTGCCTAATGTTTTCGGACAGACAGGCCTGAGCAAACAGTGTAGACCCTGATGAGATGCTGCATTCTGCGGCATGGCATCTCATCATGGTCCACACTGTTTGGCCACACATCATGCAATTTCAGACACAGCATCCGCTAGTAAATTGTACTTATTAGCTCACCTGAGCAGGAAGTGCTCATGGTGAGCTATTGTGGTCAGTCAATGTCCGTCATCCGTCGTGCGACGTCAACAATTGCTTTAAAAGCCTACTCCTCCTACACCCCTGGGCCAATTGACTTAGTACTTGCTAGGAAGCATCGGGGTGACTTGTAGATCAAAAATAGCTAAAAATCGTGCCGATTGGAAATCCAAGCTGGCCGCCATCTTGAAAATCTATTTTTCGCTTCTTCTGAACTGAAGGGCCATTTGACTCCAAACTTGCTAGGAAGCATCAGGGTGACTTGTAGATCAAAAATAGCTAAAATTGTGCCATTCGGAAATGCAAGATGGCCGCCATGGCCGCCATCTTGAAAACAGGCTTTCAAGTGGGCCCTACTTTTCCTGCTTTTCCTACTTTTCCCTACTTTTTTTTGTGCCCCTACTTTTTCTTACTTTTTTCTGAAAATGCCCTACTATCCCTACCTTTTAGTCCAAAAATGTTTGAAGTGACCAAAAATTGTAGTTTTTTTTCCTTGCTTGCTTCGCTCGCTTGGAATTTGTAAAAATCACATCAACTTAATCTGATCAGACATGATGCAAAGTTTATAGAATATTTTTACTTCAGTTGTAACTCTTTCTTTTGTACATTTTTTTGGTATTTGCTTTCCATAGTAATGTAGTGTGTTTGTTCAGAGAAAACTTTGTTTGCTTATTATATCTTTTTCCAAGTCTGAAACCACTAGGAACGTCCCTACTATCCCTACTTTTTATTATTGAAATTCCTACTTTTGCCCTACTTTTTCAAAATTTTGAGCCCTAGTTTATCCCTACTTTTTTGATGGTGGGCACTTGAAAGCCTGTGAAAATCTATTTTTCGCTTCTTCTCCTGAACCGAAAGGCCAATTGACTCCAAAGTTGCTAGGAAGCATCAGGGTGACTTGTAGATCAAAAATAGCTCAAATCGTGCTGATCGGAAATCCAAGATGGCTGCCATGGCCGCCATCTTGAAAATCTATTTTTAGCTTCTTCTCCTTAACTGAAAGGCCAATTGACTCCAAAGTTGCTAGGAAACCTAAGGGTGACTTGTAGATCAAAAGTAGCTAAAATCGTGCCGATCAGAAATCCAAGACAGCTGCCATGGCTGCCGTCTTGAAAATCTATTTTTCGCTTCTTCTCCTGAACCAAAAGGCCAATTGACTCCAAAGTTGCTAGGAAGCATCAGGGTGACTTGTAGATCAAAAATAGCTAAAATGGTGCCGATCAGAAATCCAAGATGGCTGCCATGGCCGCCATCTTGAAAATCTATTTTTCGCTTCTTCTCCTGAACTGAAAGGCCAATTGACTCCAAAGTTGCTAGGAAGCATCAGGGTGACTTATAGATCAAAAGTAGCTAAATTCATGCCGATCAGAAATCTAAGGTGGCCGCCATGGCAGCCATCTTGAAAATCTGTTTTTCGCTTCTTCTCCTGAACTGAAAGGCCAATTGACTCCAAACTTGCTAGGAAGCATCGGGGTGACTTGTAGATCAAAAATAGCTAAAATCGTGCCGATCGGAAATCCAAGATGGCTGCCATGGCCGCCATCTTGAAAATCTATTTTTCGCTTCTTCTCCTTAACTGAAAGGCCTGTTGACTCCGAACTTGCTAGGAAGCATCAGGGTGACTTGTAGATCAAAAAAAGCTAAAATCGTACCGATTGGAAATCCAAGATGGCCATCATGGCCGCCATCTTGAAAATCTATTTTTCACTGCTTCTCCTGTACCAAATGGCCAATTGACTCCAAACTTGCTAGGAAGCATTGGGGTGACTTGTACATCAAAAATAGCTAAAATCTTGCCGATCAGAAATCCAAGATGGCCGCCATGGCAGCCATCTTGAACATCTATTTTTTGCTTCTTCTCCTAAACCCAAAAGCCAATTGACTCCAAACATGGTAGGAAGCATCAGGGTGACTTATAGATAAAAAAATAGCTAAAATCGTTCCAATCGGAAATCCAAGATGGCCGCCATGACAGCCATCTTGAAAATCTATTTTTTGCTTCTCCTCCTGAACTGAAAGGCCAATTGACTCCAAACTTTCTAGGAAGCATTAGGGTGACTTGTTTAAGCAATCATCATGAATCTGGCTCAGAATGTTTGTCTTGATGATTTCTAGGTCAAGTTCGAAACTGGGTCACCTGGGGTCAAAAACTAGGTCACCTGGCCTAATCAGCGGAAAACATTATTATCACTCTAGCGGTCACATTTTTCAAGCAATCATCATGCATCTTGCTTAAAATGTTTGCCTTGATGATTTTTAGGTCAAGGTCAAAACTAGGTCACTTGGGGTCAAAAACTAGGTCACCTGGCCAAATCAGCTAAAACCTTGTTAACACTCTTGCGGTCGCATTTTTGAAGCAGTCATCATGAATCTTGCTTAAAATGTTTTGTCTTGATGAGTTCTAGGTCAAGTTTGAAACTGGGTCACTTGGAGTCAAAAACTAAGTCACCGGGTCAAATCAGCGGAAAACTTTGTTAACACTCTAGGAGTCACATTTTTTAAGAAATCATCATGAATCTTGCTCAAAATGTTTGTCTTAATGATTTCTAGGTCAGGTTTGAAACTGGGTCACCTGGGGTAAAAAACTAGGTCACCTGGCCAAATCAGTGGAAAACCTTGGTCACATTTTTGAAGCAATCATCATGAACCTTATAATGATACGTTTGTCTGGATGATTTCTAGGTCAAGTTTGAAACTGGAAAACTTGGGATTAAAAACTAGGTCACTGGGCCAAACCAGCAGAAAACCTTGTTAACACTCTAGCGGTCACATTTTTGAAGCAGTCATCATGAATCATCATGAATCTTGCTCAGAATGTTTGTCTTGATCGAGATCTAGGTCAAGTTCGAAACTGGGTCACTTGGAGTCAAAAACTAGGTCCCCAGGCCAAATCAGCAGAAAATTTTGTTAACTCTCTAGTGGTCACATTTTTGAAGCAATCATCATGAATCTTGCTCAAAATGTTTGTCTTGATGATTTCTAGGTGAAGTTCAAAACTGGGTCACAGGGGCTCAAAAACTTGATCACCAGGCCAAATCAGCAGAAAACTGTTAACACTCCAGAGGTCACATTTTTTAAATAATCATCATAAATATTGCTCAAAATGTTGCTCTTGATGATTTCTAGGTCTGGTTTAAAACTGGGTCACTTGATATCAGAAACTAGGTCACCTGGCCAAATCAGAGGAAAACCTAAGCTCTAGAGGTCACATTTTTGAAGTGATCATCATGAATCTTGCTCAAAATGTTTCTTGATGTATATTTTTCTATCCAGTGACTTCCTTAAGTTTTTCAGTTTAGGTCAGTTTCTCAGTAATTGTTGTTCCTACATAGTGATATTTGGTACTTGTGAAGTGTTTGTGTTTAGGTCAGTTTCTCAGTAACTATTGCTCCTACAGCCAGTGATACTTAGTACATGCATACATCTTAGCATGGCTTCTTGAGTGCAGTCATCCATATTTGACCTTGACCTTTATTTCACAGTCCATTAGCCTTGCTACATTGTCTTACTTGTTAATATAATCATTTTGAATTTTGATCAGAATGTTGCCTTGATCAGTTCTAGATCAGGTTCTCAAAGTGCTATGATGCTCAGGTGAGCTTTACAGGGCCATCATGGCCCTCTTGTTTAAATTTTAGTACAAGTATGGTAAGGAGTTGAGGTGGTCCAAATATTTAGGGTAAATATGGTACCCTTAATATTGGGATGCCGTAACTTCTTACCATACTCGTCCTAAAATTTGAGCAAGTCCCATTTTACTAGCCACAGATTGGGACACCTGAACTTCTTACCATACTTGGCATGAAATTTGAACATGTCTATTTCATTATCTGTCAGTTTGTCCAAAAACTGCTGGCTCTAGATCTGATCAGGGTCTACACTGTTTGCTCAGGCATGGCTGTCCAAATACAGTAAAACCTTGATAACTCAAACACTGATGATTCGTTTACCATGGCTAATTCCAACCTGTTTTTGAGTCCCTACAAAATTCTTCAGGTAGCTCAAGAAAACATGTATTTCGGGAAAATTTTCTTATTTTATCATCAAATTGTATGTTGTATGTACTCATTAGAATTACCTCATTGAGGCAGTTCTAATGAATACACTCAACTTACCATTATTGTCTAAAAGATCGAAAACAATTCTCTAAATTATTTTCATTTGCTTCCTGACCCGGCATCATGCTTAACCTGAGGGTTCAAACTACCCATATCTTGAACAAATGGTCCCAAAGATGTTCGAGCCATTGAGGTTTGACTGTACTTTGGTATGGTAGAGTATTGAATTTATTGTGTTAGATCTACAATTCGGATGGCATGACATTTAGCTGCAGGAAATAATAATTGTTCTTCATTAGATAGAATCCTGATCCAAATTTGTTCCCTAGTAGTAGTAGGATGGCCTTTAATAGAATCTTTGTTTACTATGTCCTGATATATGATTGTGGGTGGTATTGTTATAGTCTGATTCACTCTTTAATAAAACAAGCAGCAAACTATAGGGCAGAGAACTTATTAACCCATCTCTTGCTGAACACGACATGCCCTGTCTTAGCAAACAGTGTAGATCCAGATCAGTTGGCTTCTAACGAAGCCAACTGATCTGAATCTGCACTGTTTGTCATTAAATATGTAAATTTCTATCAAAAATGCCGATCAAGTAATCTGATTGGCTGGAATTAGAAGTGGGTGTGGCATCTTCATTTATTCAGCATAACAAGGTTGAGGTGTGTTTGGTGATAACTCTGGGATATTTTTTCTTACTTTCCATAAAAATATATTTTGCAGGCACTCATTAGAAGGGCCTTAGTGATTGTGGGTGGTATTATTATAGTTTGACTCGCTCTTTAATAAAACATGCAGCATAGTAGGTCCAGGGCCCAGTTGTTCAAAGCATCGTTAGCTTAATGAGCTCGTTAGTGGTTGAAATGTTAATTGTTCTAGTAAGTACAATATCTAATTCTCAGATATTTTTGCTGAAATGCAAAAGCTACTCACATTTTTTTCAGCAAAAATATTAGCATATTTGCCATATTTATGATCAAAGTTTTAACGATTCGTTAACAGTTTTGAACAACTTGACCTGGGGATAAATAAGCCACAATATAACTGATTTCTATAATAACAGTGTATGTATATACAAAAAAATAAATAGATAATAAAAAAAAAAAAAAAAAAAAAAAAGGAAACCCAGAAATACATACTTACTGAATTTCACCATGAGAATCACAAATAGTAATACACTGCAAACATTAGTATTGTATCATATAATTAAAGTACGATATAAGTACTCATTAGAACTAAATGGCATCCGTTCTGTCTGTTACATCCAGATACTGTCATGACATGACTGAAATATTGACACTGACATTAGACCTCAACTCAACTGTCAGTATTAAACACTGTAGAGGTCCATTTTCGTAGACTTAATAACTACATTTTCCTCTCTTTTTCTGTTTTTATTGATTGAAGGAGAATAGATACACTTTAGGGGAAGCAACTCTGTCAAAATTGTTTTTGTCCATTTCCGAAAAGTGTTCTTCTTTAACAGGAAAGAATTTGCTCCCACAGGGAGCAAATTCTTTTATTTTAGAGTAGACCTCTTTTCAGAAGGGAATGCACAGGAAAGCAAACAGGAAGTCACAAAAGTTTTCTCCCTTGTATGAAATTGTGGAAAATCTACCAAGTGTATCCAGTCTATTAAAAGCCTTGGATAAAAGGATCATATTACACATATGTATGTTGACCAATAAATCCTTAACCCAATTTGTAGTCTGGAGACCTCTAAAAGGATAATTGGCAAACTGTGCACACCCAGTCAGACGCCGCAGATTGCGGCATCTGATCAGAGTCTACACTGTGCATTAAGTTCAGAAATTTCTACAAAACATGATAATAAAAACAAAACAGACACCACCTAATATAGGAAATGGACCTGTCCAAAGAGTTAGGGTAGGAGAATCCACTAGGCATAAATGGGTTAAAGTGGCATTCAGAATAGTCCCAGGTGATATTTGATAACCTTTTTTTCTGAGTGGTACGGTGGTGGTTAGGGTCTGCTGTATGCACAACAGGGGGGGAAATGAGGATTGATAGTCTTTCTTCTGTTTCTCTGCTGATGCTTGCTTTTTCCTTCACCCTCCTCTATTTCTCTATTTCTCTCCTTAAAGGGACACACAACATAATATAAAATATATTTCACAGAGAAGAGCTTAACAAACTGTAAAAATTGATACAAGTTTTATCAAAATAGACAAAAAATAGCAAAGTTATTATTGTTTGACTGATTGAACATGGCTGACATTTGTGCTGCCATTTTGAATATATTTAATGAGATTTTAAAGAAATTTTAAACTTTAAAATTTTGCATTAATTTTATAACCAAAGCATTTGTTATTAGAAGATAAGTAGCTTAACACTTTAAGAAAACATGTTCAGAGACATTGAGACAAAAATTGCCATCTATATGCTGTTTATTTTGATTATGCACGGCAGCTTCCATGTCAGTTATTTTTCAAAAATTTAAACTCCAGTATCTTTTCTTAATAATTGCTGGTCGATTGTGATCAAACTACTTTTTAAATTTTCAGCCTAGAAATTTCTATCCTGATAGACATATATTTTTTCTGTATTGCCTTTCCCTTTAAACTACTAGCTCATCTACCCCTTTTCTCTGATATGACACAAAATGACTCAAAAGGGTTGACATGTCATTAAAATTTTTTTTATATTTTTCTGAGAAAATGAATCTTGATACATGTATTTCGTGTGTTTCATCTATTTACATTCTAATATATATATTTTCATTTTTCTGAAAATATGTATGTATTTTAATTTTTTTCTGAAAAAATGAGGCTTGATATTTCATGTAAATTGTCTGCCTAATTGAGACTTATTTAGCTTGGACATCAATATCAAATCATGCTCACAAAATAATGGCCAGTTTTAAAATAGATATGACTTCTAAATTAGGGCTTGACATTTGGTACAAAATTCACATTTAATTTCAGGCCCATTGTCTGAGAAAAAAAGAAAATACCATTCAGTTATCATCTGTAATCAGTGCTTTAACATCTAGCATGCAGGCAAAAATTTTGAAGAACACTATCCCTCTGCAGAAAAGAGGGTTTTACATTTTATACAAACAATCTCCCAAGGAGACAATTTGTATAAAGTGTAAAACTCTCTTTTCTGGTAAAAAAATAGATATAATTCAGAATACCGTCCATAGGGTGAAAAATTCAGTTGTGGACATTGTGATTTTTTTTTCAGAGAAAGTAATCAAATTTCGTGAAAAACATGTGTCTACGTAGCACGCAAAGTGTTCAGAATGGCAATAATTTCTTTTTTAGGTCAATGAAATTCTCGCGACCAAAGGGTCGTACCAGCAAGTTCATTTCCATCCAGCCAAACTATGAATCTGTGGATTATCCAGGAATGTTTATAGCTGGGGGAGCGTCCCATTCACTCGACTTCAGAAAGTCAGCCGGAGGATTTATACATGGATATAGATACACAGGTAACTCAGATGTTTATGGTCTTTATGGTATTTGCCCTAATATTTACACCAGCTTTTCATACAAAATGCACCGACTGGAGACTAGGAGGTCGTGGGTTCAACCCCCAGCCGAGGTCGGCAACATTCTTTCGTGGAGATTGATGATGAAATATTTTTTACGGTTATTATCTCCCTTCCACTGATTCAAGAAGGGCAGTTGTCAGTTTCTGGCGAAAGAATGTGCACAATACTGGTTAACCGCTAAGAGGACTAAGCCTGCCCAGTAAACGTGTGGCTAGGTAAACTGACCGTGCTCGACATGACCCCATTGGGTTGACTGGGCCGTAAAACCTCAACACACACAAATCATACAAAATGCATATGCAAACAGTGTAGACCCAGATCAGACTGCTCCTTCAGGGTCAGGGTCTCCACTGTTTGCAATTCCACCTAGTATTTTGCACACACACACACACACACACACACACACACACACACACACTGGGGCAAAACAAGTTTGGAATGAAGTGTTAAAAATTTTAGAACATTTACTGTTTATTGTATTTTATTTATTCATTCTTTTAGTCCTATGCATGTTGCAGGGAACAGGAGAAGCAGACACTTTATGTGTATGTATGCAGCTTTATGCCATGTATAATTAGTCAACCATGGCTGTGCACCATGGTAAGCCACTCATGCTAGAGACTGTTTCGAGTCTGAATCCCTCTGAAGGCAGAATTCATTTCAAGTCTGTACATTTATTGCATAGGACCTTACATTATCCCACTCCTATTGTCTCGATATGACCTAAACACCGTTGCAAGAAAACGTAAAGTACCAAATCATCATCATTGTCAACAGCCAAGGCTGTGATCCATCTGCACAGCCTAATAAGGACACTTTTCTTTACACTCACAATACTTCAAGCATTGCTATATATGAAGCATTTTTTTTGAAACAAACATTACGAAAACATGCCTATATAATGTTGACCCCCTTAAACCCCACTTTTATATAGTAAAACTGGGGTTTACAGGGGTATACATTATTTTTCTTATTTCTGCTCAAAAACATAGATTGTGGGTACTCGTTAGAACTGCCTTGCCGAGGCAGTTCTAATGAGTACCCACAATCTATGTTTTTAGCAGAAACATGAGAAATATCAGTTTTTTTTATCAGAAAATTTTCAGTTTTTGGAGGTGAATTTTTCAATAAATTTGAATAGGTGTGTTTTCATAATAAATGTTTATATATTTTATTATTTCTCGATGAAAACACATTTTGTGGGTGCTCATTAGAAGAGATACTTCTGATGAGTACCCATTACACATTCTTGTGGAGAAATAAGAAAAATATTCATCTGGAGCTATGATCAATAACTAGCTAATTAACCCTTGTCATGCTGAATAAATTAAGAAGTCACGCCTACTTCTAGTTTCCAGCCAATCAGATTACTGGATCCGGATTGTTGATACAAATTCTCATTCTTTATGACAAACAGTGCAGCTCCAGATCAGTTGGCTTCTTCAGAAGCCAACTGATCTGGATCTGCACTATTTGCAAAGGCAGGGCATATCCTGGTTCAGCAGGACCAGGGTTAAGGACAGTTTTCATTACTTTTACTCAAGTACATTTGTATAGCTTGTGGGTCCCACTGGAACTGACATTCAGCCATAGCTCTGTATAAAGCATTTTCTTTGATTAAAAGAAAAATGTAAAAAAAAAAAATAATAATAAAAAGATGATATGTTTATTTCTCTATGGAAAGTTAATTAGTAGTGATACTCATTAGAAGTGTCATGCTGAAGAGACTTTGATGAATCTCAACAACGTGTTTCCTTGGAGAAATTAAAAAGAGGTATTTTAATATTCTTATCTAGTGCTATGGAGATTCCATGGAGGTCTTAAAATATACATTTTTACACAGAAAATAACAAGAATAGTCTTTTGAATGCCCCCCTTTACTTAGAGCCATGCTATAATTATGGTAATTGTTCAGAATTTTGTATACCAACCTTTGGGACAAAATGGCATATCCAAAGAGTGCAGACAGATCAGACTGCTCCTGAAGGAACAGTCTGATCTTGGTCTACTCTGTTTGCCAGTCCACTAAGAATTTTGTGAAATAAATTTGAGCAGTCTGATCTGGGTCTACACTGTTTTCCAGACCACTAAGAATTTTGTGAAATAAATGCACAGAATACACAATTTGGCTAAAATGTATGGAATAAAGTGTTTGAAATTTGGGGACATTTACTGTAGTTAAATTAAACATGTTCAAAATTAAGTACAAACTATTTATAAGCTTAACATTAAACTTGGGAGGGGAAATTATTTTGTATTCTATAAACACTTCTGTCACTGACTAATCTGATTTTATGTGAATGGAATCTGTAAGGAAGATGTTGATTTCAGAGAGATTTTAATCAAAATACTTACTTAACAAGCAAATCCTACATTTCATTGATCTCAGCCAACTGAATTGAACAATATATGATGTACAGGGCAAGAAAAGGGTGCTTCTGCCAAGTGTGGGCAATGAAGGCCCTGATCAGTGCCAGTCTGCATTAAATTTTGCAGTCTGACCTGCACCTTTGTTGCCCACTTAAAGAAGCACTGGACCATCATGTAAGCAGAGCTATGTAAAATGTATATTTCTATGTAAAAATTACCGTAACTCTTTCCCTGCTAGTGGCGACTTAATCTTTGCAAACTGTTTGGGCCCAGATCAGGCCCAACAAAGTGTCGGGCCTGATCTGGATCCAAATTGTTTGACACTCTGATGGGATTCTTGAAAGATTTTTTTTTATTTGAAAAACTTAATTTAAAAAAAAAAAAATCCACAGACAACAAAAAGGCATGCAAAATTACCCACCATGCAAAGAGTTAATGAATATTTCTAGATGAGCTAATGTTTTTAACCAAAACATGTGAGGCCTTTGAGGTAGTATCCATAACATATGTTTTTATGAAAAAAAAATAATAATAAATTTGTTGATATCCCTTTTATCTAGGGCTATGTAAGCCATGGCATTGTCACCATACAATATGGGAAATGAGGATGATTGAATGCGTAATAAGCATCTACACATTTGCCTACTTCTCCTGCAGTATAAACACAGTAATGGTAAATTAGACTTGATTTAATTATATGACAAATATGATAAAATCCTGCTGAATAAATTAAGATTCCACATCCATTTCTAATTTTCAGCCAATCAGATCAATTGATCTGGATTGTTGCTACAAATTCACAAACTTAGTGGCAAATAGTGCAGATCCAGATTGGTTGGCTTCTTCAACTGATCTGGATCTACACTGTTTGCAAAGGCAGAGTATATCCGGGTTCAGTAGGACAGCGGTTAAGGTGTCCCAGTATTTAGGATGAATACTATAGCTTTTAAAATGCAAGCTTTAATGGCCAGCAAATTGGCTCATTTTATTTTGTGTACCGTATTTACTTATTCTGGTATATGTCTTAGATGAGTTGATTAGGAGGAGTATTTGGTGATAATTCTGGGATATTTTTTCATATTTCTCCACAAAAAACATAGGTTGTGAGTACTCATTAGAAGTGCCTCAGTGTGGTGCTTTTACTGAGTACCTACAACATGTGTTTTTATTGAGAATGGGCTAAAATTATACCAGAATTATCATCAAATACTTTTCAACAAGTCTTCTTAATTGTGTATTACAGCTCGTACCTTATTCCATCTTCTTGAATGGAGATACCATGGTGTTCCATGGCCGTCCGTTACTGCTTCAAATTCACAACTGATGAACTATATATTGAAGAGAGTCAATGAGGGGTCTGGAATATATCAGATGTTCTCAATGCTTGGAGATATTATTATATTAAATGAGTAAGTTTTTGTTTCAATATTCATTTACTGTATTCAGACAGACAGGCCTGAGCAACAAGCTAGTCTTTAGCTGGGCTCCATAGTGCAGTAGGTAGTGCCTCTGACTGCAGATCAAATTGTTGCAAGTTTGAATCCCAGCTCAGCCTCATAATTTTTGAGGGGATTGATCATGAAATAATTTCTATGGTCATTCTCCCTCTTCTGCTAATTCAAAAAAGGCAGTTGTCAGTTACTGGCTAAAGTATGTGCACTAGTACTGTTTAACCCATTGTAGACTGAATAGACTTTCCCACACTATATATTGGAAGAGTCCAATTTCAATTTTAGGGAGGTGAGGCTATGAGATTTACATATTCCTAGAGAAGAATGGCTAAACTATTTGCAAACAGTGGAGACGCTAATCAGACGCCACATTCTGTATCATCTGATCTGGGTCTGCACTGTTTGCCAAGTACCCTTTTACTGGTCTCCCGACTACAATGGGTTAACCGCTTAGAGGATTAAGCCTGCCCAGGAAAAGTGTGAGTAGGTTAACTGACTGGCTTGACATGACCGTAACAATGTTGACTGGGCTGTAAAACTCCAAATCAAAGACCATGATCAGACGCCACAGAAAACAGCATCTGATAAGGGTCCCCACTATTTTCCACTCATACAACATATTTTAGACATACATTGTATCAGCAGGTAATAAAATGGACCTGCTCAAATTTTAGGACAGGTATGTTCAGGAGTTAAGGTGTTTGAATATTTAGTATACATATGGTAATTTATGACGTGCACTCACAGAATTCCTTTTTATTCTTTCATGGATTCATGTGGTTCAGTAAGATGTAGGAAAAACATAGCTTATTTTGTCAGAATATTGACCCATTTAAGCCTGGCATCCCATAAAAGGGACATGGGCAAACAGTATAGCCCCAGATCAGACTCTGTAGAACGTGGCATCTGATTATGGTCTACACAGTTTGCATTAAGTACAGGAATTTCTGTAAACCATGGTAATAATAAAAATGTACCAGACACCCCTTTTACTGGAAATGGACCGGTCCAAAGAGTCAAGGTAGAAGAATCCACTCGGCATAAATGGGTTAACTAAAGGAAAGTCCCAGATTGGTGTGTTCTTAACTACTTTAATATAAAATCAGGGTGGCCACGCACTCTGGAAAACAGGGAAAACTGGGAAAATGGTGAAAAAAAAATTCCCTGCAGGGAAAAATCCGGGAATTTGAAATTTTGCTGAAAATCAGGGAAAAATCAGGGAATTTCAAAAAAGCTTATCTTTGTAAGGTCAAAATATTCAAATTTTATAGCTGTTCAGATGTGGCTACTGGTGGTTTCTTTCTGCCATATGCTTGAAATACCTGCAGATCTAATCTTACTTAAAGGTGGAGTACTTGTTAGGTGGAGTACTTGTTTGCTGTATATTCTGTTTTTTCTTTTTCTCATTCCGAAGTGGACATTTTATTGCAAACCCAATGTCTGTCATTAAATTAATTAAGAATATTGTGACAGCATTGTGTATAAACATGTCACTTGACAGCATTTGAATCAGTATATGACTTCTAAAAGTAGGGGCCATTGCGATAATATTAAGGTTTTTAATCAGGAAAAATCAAATCAAATCAGGGAAAAATCAGGGAAAAATCAGGGAATTTGATTGCTAAAAATGTGTGGCCACCCTGTAAAATGTTCAAATACATGATAATTTTTCATTGAAAAGTATGAGTCCCAACCTCTTCATATATTTTCATAAAAAAAGTATAAGTATAACTGTCATGTGTAAAAACCTTACATTAACAGAGCTTTTTATATGAGCAGTATAGAGATAAGTAATTTTCTTTTTTTGTCCATGAAGCTGTATGTTGTGGGTCTTCATTAGAAGTGCCTTTGAGGGGCATTTCCACTGACTACTGTGGTATATTATATTGTCATACGGTAAATGTCTTAAAGTTTCGAACATTTAATTCCATACTATTTTGGCCTAAATTGTGCTTTTTTATGCAGCTGTTTTTTTTAAAATACTTAGTGGACTGACAAACAGTGTAGACCCTGATCAGACTGCTCCTTCAGGAGCAGTCTGATCTGGGTCTGCACTGTTTGCATATGTCATTTTTGCAGACACTTTAGTGTTCAAAATTTTAGGAGATTTACGATCTTTATATTTACAGAAATGGAACATTTACATATCTAGAAGAATTCCCAATTCATCTGATAGACAAACTGCCTGAGATGTCGGGGCATCCTGCAACTAGAATTATTGTCATAAACTTGCAGTACGGGGCCAGTTTTTCAGGTCCTGGAAATGATGTTTTCCGACATGACAGGGCCACAGGAGACCCTTCTGAAGCACATACTTCCAATTTTCTTCATCCTTGCTTGTACTACTATGACACATTGCCTTCAGGTAATTCAGATTTATTTATGTTCCCCCCCCCCACCCACACACACACACACACACACACACACACACACACACACACACACACCACCCCCATTTGAAGAATGGTGGAATGGGCATATAGTGTTACCCCTGTCCGTCCGTCCATCCATCCGTCTCAGTCCACGTCCAGCATTAGCAATTTGCATTTAAGTTTTTCAGGTGGTTTGGACACATTTCTAGTCTCTCTTCAGTTGCCATAAATCCAAGAATTTCTTTTTTATGTGGAAAACATAAAAAAGGGCCCTTATATATTATGCAGAAAGTGAAGGTCCAGATCAGCTTGTACATTTGTGCATTCAGATCAGGGCCTTTTTTCCTGGTTCGAATACTGCTATTAGATTCGTGACTGTGTGGCACTTCATTGCACAGAGCTTTCATTGTCACCCCTTCATCATCTTGATATGACATACCATAATAACCCTAAGTCATCACGAAAACATGCCTATATAATTTTAACCCCCTTAAACCCCACTTTTATATAGTAAAACTGGGGTTTACAGGGGTATACATTATTTTTCTTATTTCTGCTCAAAAACATAGATTCTGGGTACTCGTTAGAACCGCCTCGGCGAGGCGGTTCTAAAGAGTACCCACAATCTATGTTTTGAGCAGAAATATGAAAAATATCAGAGTTTTTTATCTGAAATTTTTCAGTTTTTGGAGATAAAATTTTCTATATATTTGAATAGATGTGTTTTCGTAATGATTGGGACAGACAGGCCTGAGCAATCAGTGTAGACCCAGATCAGATGCTGCAGATGCTACTTGTTTGCCACTCGTCCAGCATAAACACATCAACAGGTAGTGGAGCACACTTTTACAATTTATAGGACAAGTATGGTAAGGAGTTACAGTACCCCAATATTTAGAGTATATATGGTAATTAATGTTTGAAAGTGATGTAATACACCAAATCATGATTATCATCAGGGCCTTTATTGTCCATTTACAGACTTATTACATATTGCTGAAGAGAGGATGCCCTGATATATGAGGTCCAATTTTACCATGTCCTAAAAATTCAAATGCTTTTGTCAGTCCCTGGCGAAAGAATGTGCACAACACTGGTTAATATCTTAGAGGACTAAGCCTGCCCAGTAAAACTGTGGTTAGGTAAACTGACTGTACTTGACATGACCCCATTGGGCTTACTGGGCCATAAAACCTCAACACAAACAAACTTTATTCCATACTTTTTTTTGATAAAAGTTTGCTTTTTGGGCAGTTATTTCTTAAAATACTAAATGAAATTGCAAACAGTATGGACCCTGATCAGCTTGCACCTTCAGGAGCAGTCTGATCTGGGTTTGCACTGTTTACATCTGCCATTTTATCAGAAACTTTGGTGTTGGAAATGTTAGGACATTTGTGGTATTCCCAGTTTTTGCATATCCATAATTTGTATTTGGATAGTCATAATTCATTTTTAGATATCCATTTTTCATTTTTGGATGTCCAATAATATATTTTGTGATATGTGCAATGCTACTCAAAAAGGTTTTATATCAGTATGTACCAATGTAAATTGATCCTGACTTTTCCACCATATTGTCGTGTATTTAACCCTTGTCCTGCTGAATAAATTAAGGTACCATGCCCACTTCCAATTTTCAGCCAATCAGATTACTTGATCTGGATTGTTGCTATAAATTCACATACTTAATGGCAAACAGTGCAGATCCAGATCAGTTGGCTTCTTCAGAAGCCAACTGATCTGGATCTGCACTGTTTGCAAAGGCAGGGTATATCCAGGTTCAGTAGGACAAGGGTTAAAAAAAATAATGAAGAGTTAAGGAAGTAACACAATCTAATACCAAGAGGAAAAACAAACAAATAAGAACATCAATAGTCAGAACATATAGCTAAAGGACTAACCAAGTGAACGGCTCCCTCTACCTCAGGTGTACTGATCATAGAACTAGATTAGACAGTGCAAACACAAGAACAAGGCACCAAGCAGGATCAAACAAAAATAACAACTCTGCATCCAGAGGCCACAAAGAAATACAAAGAAAAAAAAATCAGAACCCAAAGTTTAATAATATCTATAAGGATTGCGCTGGGAAACACAGAACATATCAAAGAAACAAAATCAGAGTCTTGGTTATATTGGGAGACTTTATATGACTGCATTGTAGTTTGCAAGGCCTCACTGTCTTTAGCAGTAATTGATTTCCAAGATACCAAAATGGCTCATTGATCCCAAGGAGGAATTTCCCTTTTTCTTGGTTCTACTGGCTTTTCTGTATCTTTTCTCCCTTTCTCTGGGAGATAACACAAAATGACCCACCAAAGCGAGTGTTTTGTATACACTTTAGGTGCTGGGTAAAAAATTCTGCAGACAATTTTAAAAACTATTTTTTATTTTTCGAAGGAAAATGTGCTCTGACATTTCATGCAAATTATCTTATCTGGTCTGTTGTATGGAAAAAATAAGGAAAAGATCACGTGTTTGTTGACTGTTGAATATATTCAGAGAGGGCTAAAGAGAACAAATCAAAACCATAACGTGAACCTTTATGTGAGTTTAAAACAGCACAAATTTGAGGCTTTTGGACCTTGAATGGGGGTGGTCGGGGGGTGCGAAGGTGTTGTGTATCTTATGTCACCGGGTCGTCCAACTGATATTGGCTTACAGTTGGACAGGGCCTGCTATCCTTGTAGCAGGTAAAGGTAGAGGGGGAATGTTTTTGTTTCTTCTGTTTCTTCACTTTGATTCCTGTTCCTCTTTCTTCCCTGTTCCTCTCCAACATCTCCTCTACTATCTCTTCTATCTCTTTTCTCCCTTTCTCTGGGAGATGACACAAAATGACCCACAAGGGTTGACGTGTCATTTAAACCCCAACACAATCAATGTAAATCTAACCTTGAAAATCTCAAAATTACCTTGAAAATCTAAACATAACCTTGTAAAATTACTGGAAAAGTCCTTGAATTTTGTGTGCAGAAAACTGGAAGACCTACATGATGATGCAAAAATCATGGAAATCAAAGCATTCCTTTAACAGACATTTAAATTAAATATCCATTGAAAATAGTGTAAGAGTGACATTTATGTCTTTTAGTAGATTATCCATTGGGATGTAAACATAGGACTTCTTAAGGAGGGGCTTTTGATGATAATTCTAGGATAGCTTTTCTTATTGTCCATAAAAAAATACATATGGTGAAACCTGTCTACACCAGCCACCTTTGGGAAGGAAAAAAACTGGCTGTTTTAGAGATGTGGCTTTTGCAGAGAGGTTAGATATATAGTACATTATCACTGGGAAATCAGAAAAGTGACTATAATAGGGAGGTGGCTGTTGTTGAGAGCTGACCATTCATAGAGTTTCATCACGAAAACATGCCTATATAATTTTGACCCCCTTAAACCCCACTTTTATATAGTAAAACTGGGGTTTACAGGGGTATACATTATTTTTCTTATTTCTTATTTCTGCTCAAAAACATGAAATATGAAAATTATCAGAATTTTTTATCTTTAAATATTCATTTTTTTGGTGGTAAAAATTTCAGTATACAGTTGACTCTCGTTATCTCGACCCCTCTTATCTCGATCCTATCACTTATGTCGAACTGATTTCTAAGTCCCGATTATTTTCCTTATATATTTATTGCATTTCAGCTTCGCGTATGTCGAACTACTTTTATGTCGACACTTCGGCTATCTCGTCCATCATTTTCAGTCCCTGAATATATTTTTCACAGTTTTTACTACCGCGTATCTCGAACTCGGACCATGACGAAGGAAAACAAAATGTAAGATGCAGCGCCGCCGGTCTCTCAGTTAATGAAAGTCATAATAGGCCATTGATAAATAAATCAATATTTTAATTTTCCCCTTTGTCCAGGTAATTACAAACAACATAAACAATGTCTAAAATCCGTAATTATGAAATCACGTGCGTGTCGAGTCGGGTTTGACACGCGGCGCTCAACACCGTCTCGTGTCATTGATTTTTAAGATAAAAAGCAGCTCAGAATAGTGTTATGGAAGATTAATCAACGAAGTTTCTTTAATTTATTGTTTAGATATGCTCTTCACTATTGAGTACTGTCCATCTGAATGATTTAGCGTCTTCAAGAAAAGTCAGTGCGCGACAGGTTCCGACTCAAATCAGCCTGTATTGAACATGCTAGCTAAGTCTGAATCTTTGCTTGTTACTCTTTGGTAAGGCGGTGCTCTTTGGTAAGCCCAGATAAGGCTCATGCGTATAATGGAAAATTCGTGGGCGTGCAGGCTGATCCGAGTCTTTGACAGTCGCACAGTCTTCTAATAGGAGTTGTCGTGCACGGCCTTAAATAGACGAATCACACGTGGGTACCGATGTTAACCCTTCCGACCCTGTAGACTGATACGGATACCCGCACAAATAGTGTAGGTCCAGATAAGACCGCTCATAACGAGCTTTCTCTGCAGGATCTACAGTTTGCCGCGCTGAGAGGGTTCGTTTATGCCAGGGGAGATAATCCAAACTAGCTTACAGCTGCCGCTTAACATTGTAAGCGTTTTATGCAAAAGCGGAAACCAGTCAACTCTTTATCGAGTCGTCTATGCGAAGGGAGCTAATCCAAACCAGTTCATAACGTATAGCTAACACAACCCGGAAATCAGTAATTCATTTATAGCTCACATGGAAATCCAAATTTGCAGGAGTATTAAAAGACAACAAGAGACGTTTGAAATTTATTATTATTAACATTTATTGATGATATTATTCCAAGAGAACCATTGCATCTCCTAAAACAAACAGTAACAATGCAAACTGGAGTACGCGTAAATTATTTAAATTGCCATATACATGTGCCTTCCAACCACGTTTTGGCGAACAGAGGTGAACAGTCGTCATACCTATGACGTCACAATTTGGTTGTCTCGAACTACTGATAACTCGAACATTTTTATCAGGTCCCGTGAAGTTCGAGGTAACGAGAGTCGACTGTATTTGAATAGGCATGTTTTCGTAATGCCACTGTATGTTGTGGGTACTCATTAGAAGTGCCTCAGTGAGGCACTTCTAATGAGTACCAACAACATACATCTGTACAGAGAACTGGAGAAAATTATCCAGTAGTTATCACCGAATACTCTTCTTTAACAAGTCTTTGTGTATATGGCTTTGCAGATTTCAAAAAGGTGATAATTTTGGCAATTTTTTGCCATATCTTGTGAGTTTCCTTGTGGGTACTCACTGGAATTGCCTCAAGAGCTTACAAGATACATTTTGTTGCAAAAAGAGCCAAAAATATTCTCTGAAAACTCCTTTTTGTCTGGATCTACATAAAAACTTTTGTATTACAATCTGAATGATGCTCGAGTAATCTTCTTAAGGCATTCTGTTTAAAGAAAGAGTAAATGAGAATTTTATGACAACAATAGTTTTTTTTCTGCATACGAGATGCGCTCTCCTAGAATACTCATCATGTCATTCCCATGAGAATGTTGTCTGACTGATCATTTGATCATGCTATTAATGTTGTCATTTTAGGTTTATTGCTATCCCTGCAGAAGTCAATGTTAATTTGGAATGGGCAGGATTACATTTTTATCACAGTAATTGAAAAGGGAGATACGTTTTTCAGGAAGTCTCAAAGGATATCTTTTTCGATCTTTTTCCCAGACATTTGGTCTAATGGTTTGTAAACAGCAATATGATACTCTGCATAGAAAAAAGGAACAAAGAGGTGTACGTGATCCATGAGTATCCAAATCAGTCTGTGCATCTGTGCAGTCTGATCAGACCTTTATTTGTGGATGCATTACTGTAGCCATATATTTCTTCGGTGAATAATAATAAGGTCCACAGTCTAACCATGTGGATGCAGGGACTTTTCTGGCTCTACGCTGGTCACTATGCTGTTTAGCATCTTTTGTCTGTGTTGGTTCTTATTTGGCTTTCCTAAAAGTCTAGAGTAGATATCCTAAAATTTTAAACACTATTCCATATTTTTTGGGCCTAAATTTTGCTTTTTATGCAATTGTTTCTAAAAATACTCAGTTGAATGCCAGACAGGGTAGGCCTGGATCAGACTGCTCTGATCTAGGTCTGGCCTGTTTGCATATGACATTTGTCGGAAACTTTTGTTGGTGTACGAAATTGTAGGACAGTTACTGTATTTACTTAAGAGAGTCTTCTAAGTTTTCAATCTTTTATGTGTTCTTTGTTTCCAAGGGCAATCTTTATAGAGTTTATGCTAAATAGGTCTGGCGTCTAAGCTTTTATGATACCTGAAACATTTCATGACTGTCTGAATCCCAGATGAACTCCAAAGAGTTCAATACAGTATACAGTACAGTAAAATTTCTACTATTAACCCTTGTCCTGCTGAACCTGGATATACATTGTACCGTGCCTTTGCAAACAGTGTCAGTAGATCCAGATCAGTTGGCTTCTGAAGAAGCCAACTGATCTGGATCTGCACTGTTTGCCATTAAGTATATGAATTTATATCAACAATCCTGATCAAGTAATCTGAAAATTAGAAGTGAGTGTGGCATTTTAATTTATTCAGCAGGACAAGGGTTATGACCACGGTTGGGACTGCTTAAAAGTGGTCATTAGTGGGATGGTCTTAATCCTTGTCATGCTGAATAAATTAACATGCCACACCCACTTCTAATTTTACAGCCAATCAGATTACTTGATTAAAGTTGTTCATACAAATTCACATACTGAATGACAAACAGTGCTTCTTCAGAAGCCAACTGATCTGGATCTACACTGTTTGCAAAAGCAGGACTTATCCAGGATCTGCAGGTCAAGGGTTAATATTGAATAATAAGGAAGATATCATTTTGGACTGGAAACAGCTGCTTTTAACAGTGGGGTGGTCTAAATTTGGATCTGTTCTTAATAGCCAAATATGATTGTACTGATATTTTATTTTTCCTAAATTGCAGTCATTATAAGCCCTTACTTATCTTAACCTATCAATGCCTAACATCCCCAAAAAAGGACCCTGACATTCAATGTAGACCCAGATCAAACATTACAGAATGTTCTTTCATGGAGATTGATCATGAAATATTCTCTATGGTCATTCTCTCCCTTCCGCTGATTGATTGATCATGAAATATTTTCTATGGTCATTCTATCCCTTCCGCTGATTTAAGAAGGGCATTGTCTGTTTCTGGCGGAAGAATGCGCTGAAATACTGGTTAACTGCTTAGAGGACTAAGCCTGCCGGCCTCGGTGGCTCAGTTGGATGTGCGGTCCGACTGGAGACTGGAGGTCGCGGGTTCAACCCCCGCCGAGGTCGGCAACATTCTTTCATGGAGATTGATCATGAAATATTTTCTACGGTCATTCTCTCCCTTCCACTGATTCAAGAAGGGCAGTCGTCAGGTTCTTGCGAAAGAATGTGCACAATACTGGTTAACCGCTTAGAGGACTAAGCCTGCCCAGTAAATGTGTGGTTAGGTAAACTGACCGCGCTCGACATGACCCCATTGATTTGACTGGGCCGTAAAACCTCAACACAAACAAAGACTAAGCCTGCCCAGTAAAGGTGTGGTTAGGTAGTGACTGGCTTGACATGACCCTATTGGGTAGACTGGACCATCAAACTTCAGCTCAATCAATCATGTGCCCTATTTACCCTAAGTATTGTAATAGACATGCTTCACCAAACAGTGCAGAACCAGACCAGATGCTGCAGAATGTGACATCTCATCAGGGTCTACACTGTTTGCCTTGCAATCCAGCAGTTTTAAGACAACAGCAGAAAGTAAAATAATCAGGCCCCGAGGTTATAAAATTTTCACGCTCAACTCAGCTGAGCATGAAATTTTCTCTTCTAATAAATATGAAAATGCTCAGCTATGTTTAGCAAGAAAGAATTTGCCATTATTTTTTATTTTGAGATTTATTAGCAGGACAAATTTCATGCTCAGCTGAGTTGAGCATGAAAAGAGTTTTAAAACCTTGGGGCCAGGTTCAAATTTTAGAGCAAGTATGGCAAGGTGTTAAGATATCCCGTTATTTAAGCTAAATATGACAATAATCCTTTCTGACATAAGGCTCTTTGTAATGTGAAAAGGCTTGTTTTCAGTGTTTCCTGAGTCTGAGTATGTTTCATCATCTCAGGAAGGTGTGACAAATAAAATGGAAACATTTCATTCAATTTTCCTTAATATTGGTTTTCTCACTTTTGTACTGCAGTAAATGATTTTCCGCCTTCAGTAATTATTGTCGATTCCTTAGTGGTGCGGTGTTGTTCCCCAAGGTCATTGTCTGTAAATGTTTTTCATGTCTCGTAATATCATCATCCTATTTTTTGGCTGTGTGAAAGATATACTGCTAATGGCTTCTATTGGAGACAATTAATGACTACATCGCCTGATTTAAAAAGCATAATCTCCCTTGCTTTTTTATTGTAAGCATTTCAAAGATTTTAGCTAATTTGAGCTTTAGCCAGGACAAGCCTTAGTGATCACTTTTTATGCCCCCAACTTCAAAGAAATTGGAGGGGCATATTGCTTCTGGTTCATTTGTCCATGCGTCTGTGCGTGTGTTACGCTTTTGATGTATAGCATAACTTCTGAACCCTGCCTGGTAGGATTTTGAAATTTCATATATGGTTTCTTCATGACAAAATAGCTGACACATTTTTTTTTTTGTTATCAGGATTATGCCCCTTTCCCAAGTTATGGCCCTTTGAAAAAATTTGAATGAAATCTTGTCAGCAAAATATCTCAAAAACTATTGAAGCTAGAGTCTTGAAATTTGAAGAATAGATTGGTAGCAATGAGTAGTTGACCTGATTAACTTTTGAATAAATTCTGAAAAATACTTCTCAAGTTATGGCCCTTTGTCATTTTGGGCATTTTTACATTGCACACTTTGATGCACAGCCTAACTTTTGAACTGTGCATGCTAGGGTTTTGAAATTTCATACAGTCAAACTTCAGTGGCTCCAACATCTTTGGGACCATGGAAATTTGTTTGAGATATGGGTAGTTCGAGCCGCTCAGGGTTAATCATGGCGCTAGGTCAGGAAACAAATGGCGATGATTTAGGAAAATCTTTTGGATTTTCTACATAATTATTGTATGTTGATAGCACTTATTAGAGAATTGCCTTGATGAGGCAATTCTAATGAGTACACACAACATACAATTACATGATGAAATAAGAAGATTTCCCTAAATATTTGTTTTCTTGAGCTGTCTGAAGAATATGTAGGGACTCTTAAACAAGTTCGAATTAGCCATGGTAAAAGAGCCATCGGTGTTCGAGCTATTGAGGTTCAACTGTATATGGATTCCTTATGAAAAAATAGCTGACACATGCTTTTTTTTTTGTCAAGGTTATGTGCCTTTTCTGAATTATGGCCCTTAGAAAATATATGGATGAAATCTTGTGAGCACAAAAACTATGGAAGCTAGAACCTTGAAACCTAGTAAATAGATTGTAAGTGAGAAGTAGATGACCTGATTAACTTTTGAATAAACACTGCAAGATACTTTTTCAATTATGGCCCATTGTCTTTTCTATCGGAGTCTTCATGGTGGAGTAATACCCTTTTTATGCCTCCAACTTCAAAGAAGTTGGAGGGGCATATTGCTTCTGGGTTGTTCGTCCGTCTGTCTGTTCGTCACGCTTTTTGATGCATAGCATAACTTTAAAACCGTGAATGCTACTGTTTTGAAATTTCATATATGGATTCCTCATGAAAAAATAGCTGACATGTATTTTTTTTCTTGACAGGATTATGCCCCTTTTCTGAGTTATGGCCCTTTGAAAAAATATGGATGCAATCTTGTCAGCAAAATATCTCAAAAACTATTAAAACTAGAGCCTTGAAACTTGATGAATAGACTGGTAGTGATGAGTAGACAACCTGATTAACTTTTGAAGAAATTTTGAAAAATACTTCTTGAGTTATGGCCCTTTGTAATTTTGGGCAATTTTACCTTGTCAGCAAAATATCTCAAATTGTTAGAGCTAGAGCCTTGAAACTTAGTAAATGGATTTGTAGTGATGAGTAGATGACCTGATTAACTTTTGAAGAAATTCTGAAAAATACTTCATGAGTTATGGCCCTTTGTAATTTTGGGCATTTTTATCTTGTCAGCAAAACATCTCAAAAACCGTTGGAGCTAGAGTCTTGAAACTTAATGAATAGACTGGTAGTGATGAGTAGACAACCTGATTAACTTTTGAAGAAATTTTGAAAAATGCCTTTTGAGTTATGGCCCTTTGTAATTTTGGGCATTTTTACCTTGTCAGCAAAATATCTCAAAAACTGTTAGAGCTTGAGCCTTGAAACTTAGTAAATGGATTTGTAGTGATGTGTAGATGACCTGATTAACTTTTGAAGAAATTCTGAAAAACACTTCATGAGTTATGGCCCTTTGTAATTTAGGGCATTTTTAACTTGTCAGCAAAATATCTCAAAAACTATTGAAGCTAGAGCCTTGAAACTTGATGAATAGACTGGTAGTGATGAGTAGACAACTTGATAAACTTTTGAAGAAATTTTGAAATATACTTCTTGAGTTATGCCCCTTTGTAATTTTAGGCATTTTTATCTTGTCAGCAAAATATCTCAAAAACTGTTAGAGCTAGAGCCTTGAAACTTAGTAAATGGATTTGTAGTGATGAGTAGATGACCTGATTAATTTTTGAAGAAATTCTGAAAAATACTTCATGAGTTATGGCCCTTTGTAATTTTGGGCAATTTTACTTTGTCAGCAAAATATACTGAAAGGAAAAAGAAACGCAGGGTAAATTTTATTCCTAAATTTCATTCAAGTTTGAAAAAGTTTGTTAAATATTTTACTATGATTACAAAACGGTACATGTATGGAACAAAAGTTCCAAATTTCATTGGTTTGTGATCAACAAGTCTCGAGTTATTGAAGTTCATTGGTAGCTACCCCCCAAATCTAGAAATCAAAATCAAACTGAAAATCAATATCGGGTGTGCCCCCCTCTTGCTGCCGTTGCTGTCCTAATTCTCCTTTGGATAGAGTTAACCAAAGCATTGACAGTTCGCATCGGGATGTTATTCCATTCATCGATCAATGCATTCCTTAGTTGTGCGAGAGTTGCGGGGGGATTTCGGCGCTTCCTAACCCTTCTGTCCAGCTCATCCCACAAGTGCTCTATTGGGGTCAAATCTGGACTGTACGGTGGCCATGCTAGTGATGCGATGTTATTGTTTGCCAGGAAATCCTGACAAACTCGGGCAACATGTGGTCGGGCATTGTCCTGCTGCAGAATCAGATTACGTTGTTGCACAAGCGGGATCCAGTTCATCAACATAGGCGTCGGCAAAGCATTCTCCGCAACGTCGGTACACACGACGTCGACCATCTGCGCGATAGAGAGTGAACCTAGACTCGTCCGTAAAAAGAACTTGTCTCCACTGCCTCATCGGAAATAGCCTGGGCGCATGCGCCGTCAACCACGCCATACGACGCAACCTACGTGCCTGGGTCAGAGGCAGACCAACGTATGGACGACGAACTCGAATACCAATCTCACGCAATCGACTTCCAACAGTCTTCGGAGAAATTTGTCGATTATGCGTACCTACTATATTAAGGGCAGTTTCGGTAGCAGTGAGATGACGATTCCGCAAATGTGCCGTCTTGACGTCTTGAGTTACGCGTGGACGCCCAGACCGCGGTCGGTCTGCTAAATGCCCTGTCTCCCTTAAACGTCTAACAAGACGTTCAATTGTTGGGACGTTAACCCCAAAATGATTGGCAACTTGCTGTTGCCTCTGACCCTGCATCAGCAATGCAATTGCCCTACCCCTCTGAACATCAGTCAATCGTACCATACATGTACCGTTTTGTAATCATAGTAAAATATTTAACAAATTTTTTCAAACTTGAATGAAATTTAGGAATAAAATTTACCCTGCGTTTCTTTTTCCTTTCAGTATATCTCAAAAACTGTTGGAACTAGAGCCTTGACAATTGATGAATAGACTGGTAGTGATGAGTAGACAACCTGATTAACTTTTGAAGAAATTTTGAAATATACTTCTTGAGTTATGCCCCTTTGTTATTTTGGGCATTTTTATCTTGTCAGCAAAATATCTCAAAAACTATTAGAGCTAGAGACTTGAAACTTGGTGAATTGATTGGTAATGATGAGTAGATGACCTGATTAATTATTTTGTAAATTCTGAAAAATATTTCATAAGTAATGGCCCTTTGTAAATTTGGGCATGTTTCCCTTGTGAACAAAATATCTCAAAAACTATTGAAGCTGGAGCCTTGAAACTTGATGAATAGATTGGTAGCGATGAGTAGATGACCTGATTATGCCCCCAGTTTTGAATGAAATTGATGGGGCATATTAATTTGCCTTCATTTGTCCATCCGACTGTTTGTCCGTTCATCAAGCTTTTTTTGTGCATGCCATATCTTAAGAACCCTGCACGCTAGGGTTTTGAAATTTTATATTTGGGTTCCCAATGAAAAAATAGCCGACCCGTATTTTGTTTCTTGTCTAGCATGTTTATTTAAAGTTATGCCCCTTTGAAAAAAATCAGAATTAAATCTTGTGAGCAAGATATCTTGAAAAGTATTTAAGCTGGGTTCTTGAAATTCGATACAGTGAGTGGGAATGATGTGTACATTACCCGATTATATTTTGAGAGAATTCCATGAAAATATTGATAAAGTTACGGCCCTTTGCAGTTCTGCTCATTTTGACCTTGTCAGCAAGATTTCTCGAAAAGCACTTAAGCTAGGGTCTTGAAATATTATATGCTGATTGGGGATGATGTGGAGATTACCTGGTTTGTTTTTTAGGGAATTCCATGAAAAATTGATGTAGTTATGGCCCTTTGTAGTTCTAGGCATTTTGACTTTTTCAGCAAGATATCTCAAAAAGTATTTAAGCTAGAGCCATGATATTTGGTATACTGATTGGGATTGAGGAGGAGATCACCTGAATAAATTTTGAACCAATTAAATGAAATGTTGGAGTTAAGGCCCTTCGCAATTTCGGGCCATTTAATGTCGTTGCTTTATTGTGTATAGCATAAGTTTAGAACCATGTATGCTAATGTTTTGAAATTTCATGTTTTGATTCCTCATGAAAAAATAGGTGATCCGTATTTTTTTCTTATCTCAATCATCTCCTATTTTAGAGTTATTTCCCTTTGATAAAATAACATTGAAATCATATATTTGTACTGTTGTTACCGTCATGGCTAAGCAGTGTTGGAGTCAAACAGTGTTAGAGTCAGGCAGTTGGGGGCATAGTGTTTTACAAACACCAGCTCTAGTTCAAACTTAGGCCAATGAAAATCTTGTAAACAAAATATTTAAGGACCCACTTGAGTTAAGCAGTTTGGAACCAAGATGTAGATGACCTGATCAAATTTTGGTTGGAGTTATGTTCCCTTTCAACTTTGGCATTTTGTATCAACAAGCGTATAGTTGGGGGCATAGTGTTTTACAAACACATTTCTAGTTAATTGTCTGTCTGTGCAGCTGTAAATGCTTTTTAAGGACATCTGACATATCTTCCAGAACCTTTGAAGGGGTTTGAACCTAATCTGGTAGAAATAGTGCTTGGGTCAATGGAGTTCACATTTGTGTTGTTGTTTTTTTTTATGTTGGTCAGCCATCTTGATTGGCTTCCATAGCAACTAACATGTCCCATAATGGGAAAATGGTTAAATGACATCTCCATAACCAAAGAAATAATTTAAATAAACCTGCCACACATATTCCTAAGTTGATCATCTACAAATTTGTGTTTCTTATGGCCATTGCTGTTTTGATAGGTAGCCAGTGGCAATGGTTCATTTTAAAATAGGAAATCTTTCAGTAACGTCTTATAAAGCACTGAATGGTTTTCATTAAAATAATGCAGGTATAGGTTAAGATGATAACAACTGCTTCCCATGAACTATTAATGGAATAAAATATTACATCTTCTCCCTAACCAGTGAAGCCACTTGACTTAAATTTAGCATAAATATTTCTTATTAGCCTCTGTTAGTTTTATGGGTTTTTTTTTATACACATCTGTTGTTTGGTCAGTCATCATGGCAATAGTTATTTTAATAACCAGTTTAACCGATATCCCCTCTGACAGCACTTAGTGAAAAAAAGAAGCTGTATACAGTTTTTAAAAGACTAACATGTATGTCCATGTCTATTTTCTGCCATGCAACAAGTGACATGGTTTTTATAAAGTGAATCTCTCCAAATTGAAAAGAACCTTTGTGACATTTGCAACCATTTGCCCTAGATATTTGAACATCTTTAACCCTTAAAGCGCCAATTACAACTGCAGTAGAAAACAATTTTACTTTTATTTTTTCAGAGAATAAAGTCTTGACATTTCATGCAAATCATCAGCTGTGCTGATGATTCACATGAAATGTCAACTTATTTTCTCTGAAAAATGAATAATAATAAATAAAAAATTCAAAATGCTGTCTGCTGCAAATTTTGCTTGGCGCTTTAAGGGTTAATCCTTACTATACTTATCCTAAAATTTAATGATGATGATGATGATGTGTTTTACATCTCTATAAACAGTGTTACATTAATAAGATGCTGATGGAAGGGTGATGAAAAGTTCTTTGCAATGAAGTGCCATACAGTCATGGGCTGAATTCCACTTTCATAGGGATGAACTTGTGATTGACCACAGATGTTCTTCCTAAAATTTGAACAAGTCCATGGGCCTGTTTGAACTTGATGTTCCAAAAATGCTAAATGGCAAACAAGCAAGATGATCTGGGTCTATGCTGTTAAGCTGCATCTTTCCAAATATTTAAGTTGAAATATGGTAGTGCCAGTTATGCTTGTTATTTGTAAACATAATATGGAGACTGCATGGTTGTGTAGGCTTATTTGAGTCTGTAGGGTTTGTCTGTCAAGAGTTATAAACAGGGCACTTTTTGCAGCAGAAACTGATGATATTTTTTTATTATTTCAGCATGAAAACATGTAGATGCTTATTAGTAATGTCTTAGCAAAGCGCTTTTTAATGAGTGTGCACAACATACACTTTTGGGAAGCAATAAGCGAAAGTATTTATCTGGGCCCAGTTGCTCAAAGCATCGTTAGTGGTCAAAATGTTAACTGTTCTAGTAAGTACAATATCTAATTCACAGGTATTTTTGCTGAAAAAAATGTGAGTAGCTTTTGCATTAGCGTATATGCCATATTTCATGATCAAAGTTTTAATGATACGTTAACTAACGACATCGTTAGTTTTGAACAATTGGGCTCTGGATAACAGCTCTGCTGTTGTTAAGTCTGTTTTAACTTGAAAGGGCTCGAATTTAAATATAATATCGATGGCTTTTGATGATGCTTTTTTTCAAGCCAAAATTTTTGATATATTTTATTTCTCCACAAAAACATATGTTGTGGGTTCTCATTAGAAACACTTAAAAACATATGTTTTGGGTCCTCATTAGAAGAGCCTCACTGAGGCACTTCTTATGAGTACCCACAACATATGTTTTTGTGAAGAAATAAGAATAATATTTACCTGATACTCACTCTTACCTTGACTATGAATATCAGTAATACAGCTGTATATGTACTGCCCAGTCATTAACCCTTGTCCTGCTGAATAAATTAAGATGCCATGCCCACTTCTAATTTTCAGCCAATCAGATTACTGGATCCAGATTGTTGCTATAAATTTGCATTCTTGATGGCAAACAGTGCAGATCCAGATCAGTTGGCTTCTTCAGAAGCCAACTGATCTGGATCTACACTGTTTGCAAAACAGGGTATATCCGGGTTTAGCAGGACAAGGGTTAAGTTTGAATCACACATTTTTCAGTACTCGCAAAAAAAGTAAATTAATGCTAAGCATGCTGGGTAAAAGTTTTTAGCAGAAGACATTTTGAAATATTGTTCTTATTTTTTCCTGAAAAAAGGTTTTTACATTTCTTGAAAGAGGACAGTTTGCATGAAATATCAAAGACTATTTTCTGGGAAAAATAAGAAAAAAAAAAAAGTCAGTTTGTCTTCTGCTGAATTAGCCCAAAGAGTGGTAAATGTTAAAGAGTTATAGAGTTGACTGACAGATTTATCGAGAACAAATCGTGAAGTGACAGAATTATGTAGGTTGTTTATAAAGTTTCAGATGTGTCAAGAGATTATCTTTCAGTGTCAATACAGACATATAATGACGTTGCTAAAACCATAAAAAGAATGGTGTTAGGAAATCTATATACAGATGATGCATTTCTGTTTCACGTGTTATAACAAGAGTTGACACCCAGTCATGGTCAGCTGTGACTATAGCAGCTTAGCAACTCCAGTTTACTGTTATTTTTACTCTGATTATTTGGATATCTTAAAGGGAAACACGAGGGAAATGAACATTGTATCTGAAATGAAAGAGCTTGAAAAATCATACGTTTTGATGTAAACTTTGTCAAAATCTGATAAGGAAGTCAAAGATATTAAAAAAGATTTCAAAGCCATTATCAAAGGTGCCGCCATTTCAAATATTTAATGAGGTTCTTAAAATTTCAAAATATTAAATAAAGTCTTTGCCCTGATGGAAAACAAAGTAGTTTTCAAGCTATAAATTAATAAATATCTGAAGAAATTATATACACAAATATATAGGTTAATCCAAGTCCTGCTGAACCTGGATATACCCTGCCTTTGCAAACAGTGTAGATCCAGATCAGTTGGCTTCTGAAGAAGCCAACTGATCTGGAGCTGCACTGTTTGCCATTCAGTATGTGAATTTATATCAACAATCTGGATCAAGTAATATGATAGGCTGAAAATTAGAAATGGGCGCGGCATATTTATTTATTCAGCATGTCAAGGTTTAAAGATTGTTGCAGTTGTTACTAATATAGGTTTGCATATTTAATTAAGGCTTATTGGCATTATAAATTCTCATTAAATATTCAAAATGGCAGCACCCATATTCTGCATTTTGATCTATTTCAACACTGTTTGCTCAGGTCTGTCTGTACAGATACACAACCCTTGCCATGCTGAATAAATTTAGATGCCACACCCAGTTCTCATTTTCAGCCAATCAGATTACTTGATCCGGGTTGTTGATACAAATTCACATACTTAATGACAAACAGTGCAGATCCAGATCAGTTGCCTTCTTCAACTGATCTGGATCTACACTGTTTGCAAAGGCAGGGCATTAAAAGGTTCAGCAGGACCAGAATTAACCCATTTTAGTCTGGAGACCCCCAAAAGTGTAACTGGCAAACAATGCAGACACTGATCAGATCATGCAATGCCACAGAATGTGGCATCAGATCAGCATTTTCTACAGGAGTTTCTATAACACATAGTAATAATATAAACTAACCAGACACCCTGCTATTGAAAGAGTCCGGTTCAAAAAGTTGTGGTAGAAGAGTCCATTCGACATAAATTGGTTAAGATATGTCTCAGAATGTAACCAACTCACCCATATAATATTGAATGAATTGGTAGCAGATCAATCTTAGAAAGTGCCGCAGACCAATCTTAGGAAGTGCCACAGATATATCCATTTCACTTCAGCTGATGACAGAATTTACACCTCCCCCCCAACCATTCAGGCATATAGTGTCACCCCTGTCCATCTTTCTATCTGTCCGTCCATCTCTATCTGAGTCTAAGATGGCGTTAGCACTTTGCGTTTAAGTTTTTCAGGCAGGGGCATCTGTGTCCTTTGGACACATTTCTAGTCTTGTTTTTCTTTTCTAGAAAAATAGGGCTTGACATTTCTTGCCAGTTATGAGCAATGTTAAATAAAGTCTCTATTTTCCTACTATTTCAGTGAGAGAGATGAAACAGAGGGATAAAAGAGAACACTTACCTCGTCCAAAAGCCTTACATCACACAGTAGAAGATTTTCTCACCACCTGGGATGGTCCTATAAGCCACATTCTACCATTGCGACGCTTCCTTGAAGGCATTTTGGACACAGACTTCCGATTCCATTTTGCTGAGTCCTGTCTGGAGATGGCATTGACCCATACCAGTTTGCCGTACTATTGCACCGAAATGTATATGAAGGGAGAAGGACTCTCACTTATGAGCAGCTAAAATGTACCATATTTAAACTAAGTATCTGGACATAAATACTTGAGCAAACAGTGTAGACCCTGATCAAACTGCTCCTTTGGAGCAGTTTGATCAGGGTCTATACAGTTTACCATTTATCGCCTGCTAGTCTAACAGACTTGCTTGAATTTTAGGATTGATATGATAAGGTATTAACATGTCCAAATATGTAGACTAATTTGAGGACTAAGGTGAACACCAAATTTTTTTACCTATACGAAAAGCAAAGACCGGTACAAACCTGCACATTCATACATTCATCATGCCATACCTCTAGATTTTAGGGAGTATTCGCATAATATTTTTCTCAATTCTTAATATGTTGTGAATAATCATTAGAAGCACCTTGGCAAGCTGCTTCTTATGAGTACCCCATACATGCCATAAGCTGTGGACTAAAGTCTGTGAGATAAGGCAAAATTTTAAGGGAGATTTGACAAAATTCTGTAAAAAAAAAAAAAAATCCATTTTTTCGGGGCAGAGGTGTTGAAATTGACATCTATTCATTTATTTTGTTAAAAAAATTGTACTATTTGCACAAAGCAGCAAGCACTCTGAGCTGCGTAAAACCAAATGTCAGCCAGTGAAAAGTGATATTATGTGATGATGTTGGGTTTCCAACAGTATATAACAGAATATACTGTTGCAAATTTTTTACGTCATCCAATCAGACATCATGTTACATACGCAAGTACATTAGAATTGTATTTTATGAAATCATGTGAATAAGTGTTGGACGTAAAGTCACTTTTTGTTTGCATAATTATGTGTATTGAACTATTTATATATATGATAAAGCCATTTAAAAAAAAAAAAAAAAATCTGAATTGCCTACAGTTTTTCTTGGGAAACTTGGGAAACAATACAGGTTTTACTGACTTAGGTCATTTTTAGCTGTTTAGTATAGGAAGAGCTGTTCCACAACCCACAGGGTTGGCATTGTTGTTTTTAAAAAGTTCATATTATCTAAACCCTACAAGGGATTTATTTTATACTTGCTTTCAAAAATATTACTTGTCCAAAAAAGTTTTAAGCTTTGCTATCCCCACTTGTGCTTGCGACTATGAGGTCTAGGTCACACACTTAGAAATTCACATTTAATCCTTGTCATGCTGAATAAACTAAGATGCCACACCCCCTTCTAATTTTCAGCCAATCAGATTACTTGATCCAGGTTGTGGATACAAATTCACATACTTAATGACAGACAGTGCAGATCCAGATCAGTTGGCTTCTTCAGAAGCCAACTGATCTGGATCTAGACTGTTTGCAAAAGCAGGGCATATCCGGGTTCAGCAGGATAAGGTTAAGTTTTACATTTAAGTTTTTATTTAGATTATGTTTCTGGACTGCCTGGATAGATAAGTTGATACTCATGTTATGTCCTGGTGCAAAATTTTGTTAATTGCCTGTTTAGGTATGAGATCATACAAGTTATTCTGTCTGCTGCTTTGCAACAGGTCTTGTTTCTGAATGGACACACATTCAGGGGAGGTAACTTGTCAAAATTGAGTCCTCCGTGAAATCACCTGACCAGTAATTGACACCAAAACCTGACCAACCAAAATAGCTTATCAGTTAACGGTTAATGTTATTGCTTAGACAAACAATATTACCTATGTACTTTTTCATTGATAAATACAGGTACACATGCAGTTTTCATTGACAAATACAGGTATCACGATATTGTTTGTCTAAGGATTTAAGCATGGGCGAGGTTATAGCCTTCTGACGGAGGAGTCAGTTGTTTTGCCTCCCTTCTTTAAAGGGGTCTACTCTAAAGGGAAAGAATTTACTCCCATTTGAGAAGACCCCTTTTAGAAAGGGCCTGGTTTGCAAGTTCAACAGGAAGTCACAAAAGTTGCTTCCCTTGTAGTGTCAGATTATCTACTAGGTTTATCCAATCACCTTAAAGCAAATACTTAGAGCAGTGGTGACCATTATTTATTTGTTTTAAAATGGTTGAAGACAATTGTGAATCAAAATCATTTGATCTCCACGCCCACCCCATAACGCACCATAAAGAATAAAGCACCAAGAACAAGAAACTTGCTTTTAATTGCTGCTGAAGAATATAAGGCATATGAAGTTATATTCTTTAAATGCATACCTTGGTGATAGAGAAACTATACTTTGATTAAGGTTTGAAAGTTAGAATATAAGATTAAATTGATACATCAAGAAACGGAAACAGTAAAACACATTTATTCAGTACCATAATAGTCCTAAATATTGGGACAGACAGGCCTGGACAAACCGTGTAGACCCAGATCAGATGCCGCAGAATGCGGCATCTGATCAGGATCTACACTGTTTGCAACTCATCCAGCAATATTTTATACACATCAACAAGAAGTAAAATAGACTTTTTCAAATTTCAGAACAAGTATGGTAAGTAAGTAAGGTGTCCCAATACATGTAGTTAGGGTAAATACGGTAAGCAAACTTTAAGCTGTAAGGTGGCCTACTTTTTTTACCAATCATATGCCTTCTGCCTTCATTTTGATTCAAACTAAATTATTTAATTGTATATTTTTTTCATTTCTACATGTTCTATTAAGTCTGTCACATAATTTAGATTTAATGAGAAAATTAATGTGAAAATAAATTGTGGTAACCTGATCTAGAAATTTGAAAAAATATATAAGCTGCTTTTTTTTTCAGTCAAAAAATATTGATAGTTTTCATATTTTTTTGCGAAAATATATTTTGTTTGTTTCTAATGAGTACTCAAACATATGTTTTCTAGGGCCCAGTTGTTCAAAGCTAAAGATGTCGTTAGTTAACAATTCCTTAAAATTTACATTGAGTGATACGCAAATATGCTGAAATTTTTTGCTGAAAAAATGTGAGTAGTTTTTGCAGTGCAAAAGCTACTCACATTTTTTCAGCAAGAAATATCAGAATATTGTATATTGAATCGGCTAAACAGTTAACGAAATGACCCTTATCGAGCTGGTTAAACTAACGATGCTTTGAACAACTGGGCCCAGAGAAATAAGAAGAATATTCTGGGTACTCTGTCTTTCTCATTTATTCAAAATGTTTTGTGTGTTAACTCAAAAGAGCTTAATGACAATCTTGTAAGTTCTGAAATCCCAGGCCATTGTCCATTCAGATTACCTCTTTACAGTGCAGTCCCTGTATTGTGTTGTGGTTGAGGTTTATATGTACTGAGGTTTTACAGCCCAGTCAACCCAATGGGGTCATGTTGAGTGCGGTCAGTTTACCTAACCACTTTTTTACTAGGCAGGCTTAGTCCTTATGTGGTTTACCAGTATTGTGCACATTCTTTCGCCAGAAACTGACAACTGCCTTTTTGACTCAGCGGAAGGGAGACAATGACCGTAGAAAATATTTCATGATCAAATCTCCACAAAAGAATGTTGCCGACCCGGCAGGGATGGAATTCACAACCTCCTGATCACCTGTCAGATGCGCATCCAACTGAGCCACCGGGGCTGGCTATGGTTGAGGTACATCTAATAGCAAACTGCAGTGTGTGGTTGTGAAGGCTGATCTAAGCCTTCAATGTATGCATATGCCTCAGAAACATTTTTGCTTGGAGTTACCTATTTGATGTTTATACTGTATATTGAATTCTCAACATTTTATGTGAAATGAAATATAGTGTAATTCTGCGGGTATGGCCATGATGATTCACATAAAATTTTGAAGTCTTATTTTCTCTGAAAAATATAAAAGAAATATTCTAAGTGCTATCTGCTGTAGTTGTATTTAGTGCTTTAAGGGTCAATAATAATAATAATAATAATAATAAAGAAACAAAAACATGCCTGTTTATTACCACTCTGTGTAAAATTTTCAGCTTCTGATATATTGAAATATTATTTCTTGTTTTTCCCCAGAAAACAGGTTTTGACATTTCATGCAAATTGTCTCCATTGGCATGAAATTCAAATCCTGTTTTCTGGGTAAATAAGAAAAATCTTCAGCTGACTTTGCCAAGAGAGTGGGTAAAATTTAAATCCATATTTGGCAAATTTAGGAAATACCCTAGTCTAAGGGAGGTAACTATAAATTGATGAATATATTAAATGAATTGGGCTTCTCTTTCTTGCAAAACAGCAAACCTTGTTATATTATTGGTTATATAACCTCCACAACCGTACATTCTGATCCGCATCTTACAGGGCCCTGTCTTGGTAGACATGAAGGTTAGGGCAAAACTGCACATGTGTACACATACTTAAAAATAATTTCATTTTACCCTTAAAGTGCTAAGCAAATTTTTTTTTTTTTTTTTTTATTAATTTTCAGAGAAAATGAGACTTGACATTCATGTGTATCATCTGCTAGCTAGGCAGATAATGCACATGAAATGTCATGCCTTATTTTCTCAGAAAAAATGCCAAAAAATCAACTATAACAACAAAAAATCAAAATGTCTCAACAACAGCTACTTATGTCCCATGTTGGCTGACGAGTGTGTACATAAACTGCTTTTTCGATATAGCCTGTTTTCACATGAAGATTTTTGTTCTTATGTGCATGATATCTCTATCATATTGTGTTACCATATTTACCCTACTGTGCTTTCGACATCTTTCAGAAAGTCGTTTTTTGCTCGGCGCTTTAAACAGAAGAAGTAAATTTGTACACTTTTGTCATGATTTAATGCAAAACCATTTGTCGTAACTACCTGTGCGCAAAAAGTTTTATTCTAGTCAGTGGTTTTTAAAAAAAAATCCAATATTTTCACTTTTTCCCATAGTAAAAATGAATGAAAATTATGCAGAAATTTGTAGGGTAGTTAACTTAGAGGCAGATTTTTAACAAGTTTCCCTTGTTCAATTTTTCTGAAATTTTCACAATATTGTTGTGAAACATTAATAATTCAAATTCAGCAAAGAAAAGTAAAAAATATTTACTAAGACAAAAATTCCAAAAAACCACTTTACTATAGAAATTGCATAGGTCAGACCAATTTCTGGCGATAAATTTAATTTTAGGGTACATATTTGAAAATAAAACACAGAAACAGAAAAGACAAATGGTTTCTGATAAGATATAGTCAATCAGAACAAAATATTTTCATTTAAGATAAAACACCTAGCAAAAAACGTCTTTCCGAGAGATGTTGAAAGGACAGTAAGTATTCAAACAGAGACGGCTGAACAAACAGTATAGATCCAGAGCTAATGCCATAGAATACAGCTTCTAAACAGGGTCTACACTGTTTGCCATTTCCATAATAACCCTTAGTATTGGGACAGATAAGCCTTTGCAAACAGTGTAGACCCAGATCAGATGCCGTATTCTGCGGCATCTGATCAGGGTCTACACTGTTTGCCATACATACAGCAATATTCTCTCCCTTCCGCTGATTCAAGAAGGGCAGTTGTCAGTTTCTGGCGAAAGAATGTGCACAATACTGGTTAACCGCTTGGAGGACTAAGCCTGCCCAGTAAACGTGTGGTTAGGTAAACTGACCGCGCTCGACATGACCCCATTGGGTTGACTGGGCCGTAAAACCTCAACACAAACAAACAAACACATCAGCAGGTAGTAGAATGGACTGTTTCAAATTTTAGGAGAAGTATGGTTAGTATTGGTAAGTAGATAAGGTGTTTCAATACTTAGGGTAGATATGGTATGTTGCAAATATTTAAGCCACTTCACTAGGTAGTAAAATGCCCCCAACTTCAAAGAAGTTGGAGAGGTACATGTATATTGGGTTTTTTGTTCATCTGTGCATTTGGTATGCTCATCTTGTCAGCAAAATGTCTCAAAAAGTATTAGAACTAGGGGCCTTAAAATTTGATATGCTGATTTGGGGTGATGAGAAGATTACCTGGGCCCAACGACATCGTTAGTTAAGGATTCGTTAAAATTTACATCAAGTGATACGCAAATATGCGGAAATATTTTGCTGAAAAAATGTGAGTAACTTTAGCAGTGCAAAAGCTACCCACATTTTTTCAGCAAAAAATATCAGAATAATGTATATTGAATCCCCTAAAACAGTTAACGAAATGACCCTTAACAAGCTTGTTAAGCTAACGAAGCTTTGAACAACTGGGCTCTGATTAACTTTTCAATAAATTCTTACGAATTACACTGTAGATTTGGACAAGCATTTCTTTTTGTTTTTTTTTGAGTCATGGACAAGCATATATATAGTTGGGGGCATAATGTTTTACAAACATACATTTCTAGTTCTTATAAATTTTCATTTATAGTTGAGTAATGGTTGACAACAGCTCGCTTAATGTAGTGTTTTACACAATACACTGTTAAGTTTATTTTTGTAGCATATTTTGTAAATTATTATTTTGTTATATATATGCTATTAATTTGGTTTCTTGGTTTTTCTATCTTAGCAAATTATGTTTTTGTATATACTGTGTATCTGGATATGGTTAACATATACAAAGTGCATCATACCGCTACAGCTGAAATTTATCTGGCAATCCTTTTAACTCTTTCCCCGCTAGTTGCGACTTTTGTTGTCTGCTAATAACCTTTGCAAACATTTAGGACCCAGATCAGGCCTGACAAAACATCATGCCTGATCTGAATCCAAACTATCTGACACTCTGATGGTATTCCTGAAAGATTTTTTTTGAAAAGTTAATTTAAAAAAAAACTCCACAGACGACAAAAAAGCATGCAAAAATTACCCAGCATGCAAAGAATTAAAGGGGAATTGATAGATTTACAGGGTAGGCAACTCTATTTATTTTGCCTCTCTTCTGAAAAGGGTTCTACTCTAAAAGAAAAGAATTTGCTCCCCATGGGGCTTGAAATGCAAGAAAGCAAATGGCAGCAAATTCTTTCCTCATAGAGTAGACACCTTTTCAGAAGGGAGATGATGGGCAGGAAAGCAAACATGAAGACACCAAAGTTGTCTCCCTTGTATAAAAATGGCAGGAAATGTACCACACTTTGCATGCTGGGTAAAATTTCAGCAGACGACATTTTGAAATATTTTTCTTATTTTTACTAGAAAATAAGATTTGACACTTCACTTTGGAGACAATTTGCATGAAATGTCAGATCCTATTTTCTAGGAAAAGTAAGAAAAATATCAACAATTTGTCATCTGCTGAATCTGCCCATAGCATGGTAAATGTTAAGTTAGTTAACCCTTTCACCCCCTGAGTCTCTGAAGTGAACTCCCTGATTTTTTTTATTTGGACATGCCCACTGACGCAAATAGGGGGTTCAGTAAAAAATCAAAAACAGAATGGCAAACAGTGTTGAGCCTGATGAGACTGCTCATTAACAGATACCTGTTTGCACAGGTATCTGTTTTGGTCTGCCAGGTTGAAAGTATCAAGTTACTGAACAAATTTGGGACCAGCCCCACTCACAAAATACACGTACCATGACATAAAAAAGTTTATTGTTTTGTAAGAAACTTGTATCATTAACAAATCAATGAAATTATATGTTCATAAATTTGATTCTGTAAGGAGATAGGAAAGGTCCTGACCTAAGCTATGGCATTTCACCATATAATATGGTAAATGAGGAAGATTTTGGCCATTAAGCACATTTAGCTACTGCAGTTACAGTATGTCAGAGGGAGAGATTCATTTGCATGTACTTCTGTGTTCTTTTTCTCATCTACATGCATTCTCTTGAAATGACTGAAATATTGTTGAATGGCTGTAAAATGTCAAACTATTTTTAAATAAAAAATGTTTTGTAATGCATGATTATAGAAAGGAATGTTGTTTTCCAAAAAGGAAAGTCTTAAGAATGCTATTTGTATATTGAACTGAAATTATAATTTGATTATTTTTAAAGTAAGTGTTATCGTGTTATCATAAAATGCTACATATTATATATATATATATACATATGTGTGTGTGTGTGTGTTTGGACACAGCATTTCCTACAAGATTTCATGTGCACCCAGCAAAGACTCAGATCAGCCTGCACATCCCTGCAGGCTGGTCAAAGCTGGCCTTGGTGGCTCAGTTGGATGCACCGTCCGACTGGAGACCAGGAGGTCGCGGGTTCAGCCCCTGCCGAGGTCGGCAACATTCTTTTGTAGAGATTGATCATGAAATATTTTCTACGACCATTCTCTCCCTTCCCCTGATTCAAGAAGGGCAGTTGTCAGTTTCTGGCAAAAGAATGTGCACAATACTGGTTAACCGCTTAGAGGACTAAGCCTGCCCAGTAAACGTGTGGTTAGGTAATCTGACCACGCTCGACATGACCCTATTGGGTTCACTGGGCCATAAAACCTCAACACAAACAAACAAAGGCTGGTCAAAGTCTTTGCTGTCTCCCTAAAGATGCTTTAGATTCTTGGCTACCAACAGAGTGGCCTATGAAGACTGATCAGACAGTGCAGATGTGCACATGCAGTCTTGTAGGAATGCTGAACCCTGGCTCATATATTGTTAAACACTATGAAATCCTTTCAGTATATAGCTATAAATATTTTGCTTTATATTCAGTTGTTTGTAGCCTCAAAATAGGCATTTTTATCGTCTGATGTTCAGAGACTGCACAAAAGTAGGATAAATTTAGCACTATTTTATTAACCTAAGACGTCATTAAAAGCAATACCATGTGAAGGTTTTTTGATTGTGTTGTGGTTTTACAGTTCAGACAACCCAGTGAGGTCATGTCAAGCGTGGTCAGTTTACCTAACCACACTTTTACTGGGCAGGCTCAGTCCTTTAAGCGATTGTGCACTTTTTTTCTCCTGACACTGACAACTGCCCTTCTTTGAATCAGCGGAAGGGAGAGAATGACCGTTGAAAATATTTCATGATCAATTTCCATGTATAAACCCTGAAAGTGCTAAGCATAATTGCAGCAGATGATACTCTATTTTGTTTATTAATTTCCAGAGCAAGTCAGACATGGCATTTCAAAGGAATCCTCTGCTGGGCAGATGATTTACACGAAATGTTAAGCCTAAATTTCTCTGAAAAATAAAAAGTCAAACCATTGTCTGCTTAGTTGTGAATAGGTCTTTAAGGATTAAGCTTCATTATATTTATCAGGTCATAAATTTTAATATGTTTCTTATATTTTCCTGGAAAAAGGATTCCATTTTATTTGAATCTTCACCTTTTATGTTACATGTAGGTCCAATTTTCAGGAAAATGAAATAAGAGACAGAGAAAAAAATATCCCTTGGTTACTGTCAGAAAATTGTGCCTAAAGCAATTTAACCCTTAAAGTGCCAGTCACAACAATTGTCGTCTGCTTTGTCATCTGCTTGTGATTTTAAAAGTCATTTTTGCAAACAGTGTGGACCCAGTTCAGACTGCTCCATTAGGAGCAGCCTGATCTGGGTCCACACTGTTTGCCTGTATGCAAAAATAGGTATGAAAAGTTAGCAAGAATATTCAGCAGACGACATAAACAGACGACATTTTCAGATGCAGGTTTTCTTGGCATTTTAAGGGTTAAAAGTTTAATACCGAAAGGATTGTTTTTGGTTATCATTCTGTTCTGAAAATTCTAGTCTTAATATCTATACTAAATATTTAGATAGACATATCTGAGCAAACATTGTAGACCCAGATCAAACTGCTCCTAAGGAGCAGTTTGATCTGGGTCTACATTGTTTGCATATCGTTTGTCATTTTTTAGATGCATCCCCTGGTAATGTTGTTCAAATTTTAAGATAAGGTAAAGAGTGAAGGTGTCTTAATATTAAGTGTAAATTTGGTTGGTTGATCTTAAGGCTGCTTGTTACGAAATTGTTTTTGTAATCTGTTTTCATAATTTGTGTATCTGTACAAAGTACAGAAAAATGTAGCCTACATTGTAAATATTGGGACAGGTAGACCCAAGAAAATGATGTAGATCTGCATCAGGCATATGATTAAAGTCTACACTGTTTTCCACTCATCCAGCAATATTTAAAAACAACGGGGCCCAGTTGTTCAAAACTAACAATGTCGTTAGTCAACGACTCATTAAAATTTACATCGAGTGATACACAAATATGCTGAAATTTTTTGCTGAAAAAATGTGAGTAGCTTTTGCATTGCAAAAGCTACTCACATTTTTTCAGCAAAAAATATCAGAATATTGTGTATTGAATCCACTAAAACAGTTAACAAAATGACCCTTAACGAGCTCGTTAAGCTAACGATGCTTTGAACAACTGGGCCCAGGTGGTAAAATGGACTTATTAAAATTTTATAGGCCAAGCACGGTGATAAGTTAAGGTGTCACAATATTTAGTGTTAATATGGACTTGTAATCATATATGTATACTCTGTGATGGTGACGGATTTGTTAAAAAATGAGCTACACCATGTCAGAAGGGGTCCTTGGGGTAATTGCAATCATTGCAATCAATGAGATCAATGTCTGTACTTTCCTTTTGACATCACTTGGAATGTCGTATTTTGCTTTGCATTTTATCCTTATTGAAAACTTTTATTTCTGATTAATCATATCTTATCAGAAACCATTTTTTTTTTCCTTTTCTGTGCAAGTTAAAGAAAATTAACCTAAAATTCAATTCACAAAAAAAAAAAAAAAAAAAAAAAAAAAAAAAAAAAAAATATGACCTGACCAATGCTAGCTCTGTAGTAAACCATTTGTTTTGATTCTTTTATAGGACAACAGTTTTTGCTTTTCTATATTTATTTTTAACAATCAGTTTTATAACAACATTATAAAAGTTTCAGATTTTTAGAACAGGTGAACTTACCGGTATTTAGAACCATACTTTAAACCCATGAATAAAACAAAACCTGGTGCATGTATAGTTATGACAGTAGGTTTTGCGGTACAATTTTATGTCGTCTGAGCAAAGTACCATGTGAAATACCCATTTCTGAAAGAATAGACTATGTGCATGTGTAGTCTGATCTTGGCCTCCTGTGTGACACAAACACTTTTAAAGACTCCTTTTGTCCTGATTTGGTTCAAATGTTTCTGTAACATAATTTATTATATGAATTGTTACTGTACAGTTGTTTTATTATTTATGTTACTTCATGCTAAATGGTCATTCAAAACATTTCATGAAAACTGTCATCTTTGGACTTGGTTTTACCCTTAAAGCATCAAGCAAAATTTATAGCAGACGGCATGCCATAATTTTGTTTTAATTTTCAGAGAAAATAAGTCATAACATGTGAATTGTCTGCTTGGCAGACAATTCACATATCATGTCATTATTTTCTTTGGTGAATAATAAAAAAAAATCAAAATGTTGTTTGCTGCATATGCGATTGGCACTTTAAGGGTTAAGGGGAATAGATGTACCTCAGTGGAAACATTGAAATATTTTACTCCCTTCTCGTTGAGGGCATTATTTTTAAAGGAAACAATTTACTTCCTCTGAGATTAAATTCTTTCATTTTAGAGTAGCCTCCTTTTTTGAAAGCTTTCAGGTATGTGGGAAGCATCTTCCCGTTTGCAAAAAAATTGTCTCTCTTTTTAAAATAGCAATGTACTAAGTGTATCATTGCACCTGAAAGCATTAAGAAACAGTATAGGCATGACCAGAGATCTCCCAGAGTTACATGCAGTCTGATTAGAGCACTCACATTTAGAGTTAGTAGATACTTTCCTATGCAGAATGTCTGTAAGCAGACTGCAAACACCCTGCAGATGATTCAAATTAGCTTTAACCCTTGTCATGCTGAATAAATTAATATGCCATACCCTCTTCTAATTTTCAGCCAATCAGATTGCTTGATCCAGATTGTTGCTATAAATTCATGTTCTTAATGGCAAACACAGTGCAGATCCAGATCAGTTGGCTTCTGAAGAAGCCAACTGATCTGGATCTGCACTGTTTGCAAAGGCAGGGTATATCTGGTTTCAGCATGACAAGGGTTAAGCTTACTTTAGATTCTGAGCAATATGAATATGATATATACTTGTTTAAACAGTGGAATGATATTTTTAAATCAAACATACTGGTCAGACTGTATAGATATGCAGGCTGATCTGGGGCTTTGCTGTACAAATGTGCACCACATACCCATTTTGCATAATACCACATCTTTAATGCTTAAAGTTCCAAGCTAAATTGGAGTTGATGACAGTCTAAATGTTTTATTATATAGTTTTCAGAGAAAAAGCAGATGGTTCACATATGAAGTGTCAAGCCATATTTTCTCTGAAGAATGATAATAATTAAAAAAGGAAAATCAAAATGTTATCTGCTGCAGTTTTGATTGGTCATTACCTTGCAGAGGAGAACCTGAAAATGGTTTTCTATATTATACTCCCGGAATATGAAGTATGTCAAGGGTATATACATAACGTAAACACGCCTATTCAAATATATAGAAAATTTCACCTCTAAAAACTGAAAATTTTCAGATAAAAAACTGATATTTTTAATATTTCTGCTCAAAACATAGATTGTAGGTACTCGTTAGAACTGCCTTGGCGAGGCAGTTCTAACAAGTACCCACAATCTAAGTTTTTAGCAGAAATAAAAAAAATAATAAAATTTTCAGATAAAAAACTGATATTTTTAATATTTCTGCTCAAAACATAGATTGTAGGTACTCGTTAGAACCGCCTTGGCGAGGCGGTTCTAACAAGTACCCACAATCTAAGTTTTTAGCAGAAATAAAAAAAATAACATATACCCCTGTAAACCCCAGTTTTACTGTATAAAAGTGGGGTTTAAGGGGGTCAATATTATATAGGCGTGTTTTCATGATGAGTTCTTGTCTTCCCATTAGTCAATGGGCTCCTTTGTTCATATGTATGTCCATACATACTGACGTTCATCCATCGGTTAGTAAACCTCTACATCATAGGTCTAGATAAGAGTGGGTATCAGGTAAATATTTTTTCACAGAGGCACTTCTAATGAGTACCCACAACATACGTTTTTTTTGTTGAGAAATAAGAGAAATATCAATTCTTTTGGATTTAAAACAGTATCTTGTCAAGAGCTATGATCTATGTCAAAGTTTTGCTTTATTAAAGTTTTATTTTTACAATTAAGAAATGGTGCCGGTCGGGAGTATTTGTGTCCCGCTGGGCACTTGCTCTAGTTTTCTTTGAAATAGGGCTAAGCTTTTGATTTGAATTTCCTTTTAGGAGATTGGATACATCTGAAGATTTTGTGACGTATTTTCAAAGGGAAACAACTTTTGCAGACAGGAAGTTGCTTCTATAGTCTTTGAAATCCTTCAAAAATGGGGGTTTCTCCTAAAGGTATGAATTTGCTCCCAGAATTTACTCCCAGGATGCTTCCTTTAAGAGAAGGGCAGTAAATATTTTCATCTCAGAAACTCCATACAGATGTATTCATTTCCATTAACTCTTGTCCTGCTGAATAAATTAAGATGCCGCGCCCACTTCTAATTTTCAGCCAGTTAGATTATTTGATCCAGACTTTTGCCATATATTTGCATACTTAATGGCAAACACTGCTGATCCAGATCAGTTGGCTTCTTCAGAATATCCAAGTTCAGCAGGACTAGGGTTAACTGACAGTTTGAATGAAATTCAAATTATATTTTCTGAAAAAATAGAACACACAGAAAAACCCAAACAAACAAAACACACACACATAAATTTTTCTTGCTCAATATTTAGTTAACGGTACAAATTTATTTCACATAACATAGCATATTACTTCCAAGATTTCAGCTGCTAGGCCCTTTTGAAGAAATTTAACTCTTATCTCTACATCTTCATTTTTGCTGCACTAGTACAATAACTGGCAGACTTTTGTGAGTGTGGTCATTGCTCTCAGGAGCCATTCCTTTTAGGATGTATTATACAAATGCAGTAGGAAAGAAAATGTAGAGAAATGGTGTAACTTCCTTGAAAAGGCTTAACCTAAACACGGAAGTAATAAATAAACAAAATGGCAATTAATGTTTATTTTATTGGGTAGATTGTTTACAATCGGGCCAAATTATACATACACCAAAATTTTCTTAAGATTGATGTCCATGTGATTATCATTGACCAATGAAATCAAACCGTATGTTTGTACAAAATCCAGGTAATTGTTATTTACAGCCACCTTATTCTTGTCACTGTGATGTCAGAGTGCAGTGTAAAACCTGGACTGGGACATTGGCAAACAGTGCAGACCCAGATCAGACACTGCAGATTGCATCCAGATCATACACCGCAGAATGCGGCATCTGATCAGGGGCTACACTGTTTGCTTAAATTACAGGAAGTTCAGGGTTAAATGAAACAGTGTTTAGTCCCCATTTAGGGCCATTTTCACAGCCTCCAATCAGAGACAATCAATCCACCAGTGCTGTCAGTACTTTGATTTATATGTGAAATGTTATGGTTAAACCTGATTTAGGCTATTGCATGCTAAAAGAGTACTTGTTACATTATCTGAATAGTGAAGACCCAGATCAATCTGTGCTTCAGTGCAGTCTGATCATAGCCTTTGCTGATCAGTTACCAGTATAAACTGAATATTGCTGAATCTATGGTGAAAAGTGATGTGCAACATGTATAAACACACATTGTTTTATTTCCTATACCTTTTAAGTTAACCCTGGTCCTGCTGAACCCTGATACACCGTGCCTTTGCAAACAATGTAGATTCAGGTCAGTTGGCTTCTGAAGAAGCCAACTGAGCTGGATCTGCACTGTTTGCCATTCAGTATATGAATTTATATGAACAATCTGGATCAAGGAATCTGATTGGCTGACAATTAGAAGTTGGCATGACATCCTAATTTATTCAGCAGGACAAGGGTTACATCATCAGATGAAAATTAGAAGTAGTTTTCCACAGAATTAGGACTTGACATTTTAATTTTAATGAAATATCAAATCTTATTTTCCATAAGAAAAATATTTTAAATGCTGTCTGCTTTTATTTATATTCAGCAGGTTTAAAGTTTAATCTTTCAATGAGGGCTCTGATCAATCTGGCATTCAGTTTGATAATGGCCTTCACTGTTTGCCTTAAACCAGGCCTCTTATCAAATCCTGTAAGAACCTGGGCCTAGTTGTTCAAATTATCTGTAGCTTAACAGGTTACTTAGTGGTCAAAATGTTAGCTGTTCTAGTACGTACATTATCTAATTTACAGGTATTTAAGCTGAGAAAATAAGTAAGCGTATATGCCATATTTAATGATGAAAGTTTTAATGATAGGTGAACTAACATGGTTAGTTTTGAACAACTGGGCCCTTTTTTTTTTTTTGCATCAAACATGGGCAGGATTTAAAAACCAACACTTTGATTAAAAAACTGATAAAAACCTGAAGGTTAAAAAAAACAACAAAAAAAACAAACAAATTAAAAAAAACCAAAAAAAACAAACAAACCAAAAAAAAAAACAACAACAAAAAAACAAGAAAAACAACTGTATTTGTGTCCCCACAGGTTTTTAAAAAAATGTTCTGAAAAAAAAAATGATAAGAATTCATTGTTAATCTTATAGAAAGACATTTTTAGAACTGCTGCAGGAGTGTTTAATCTAGCTGAGTTTTCCAGACCATAATTGCTGCCTTCAGTTTTAAAATGTACTTTTTTTTTTTAGAAAGATCAAGATGGCATAATGTAATAAATTTTAGCAATCTCTGGTTATACATGTAGCAAGAATATGGTTTAAAGTTTGATATGTGTTTGTACAACAGACCTATATTTAGCCTTTATTTTAATAGAAGAAACCTGTAAAAAAGCTTTACTTTATATGAAAGAGCCTTAAAGTTTATAAAAACTTTTATTTGGGATGAAAAAAGCCTTAAAAAACCTTTATTTTAGATGAATATACAGCCTTTACAAAACCTTTATTTGGGATGAACCTTTATTTGGGATGAAAAGATTCATAATAAAATTTTTAATTGGGATGAAAAGAGCCTTGATAAAACTTTTATTTGGGATGAAAAGAGCCTTTATAAAACCTTTATTTGGGATGAAAAGAGCTTTAATAAAACTTTTATTTGGAATTAAAAGAGCCTTGATAAAACCTTTATTTGGGATGAAAGAAACTGCATAAAACCTTTACTTAGGATGAAAAGATCCTTTATAAAATTTTTAATTGGGATGAAAAGAGCCTTCAAAAGTTTATAAAACCTTACTTTGGATGAAGAGAGCCTTTATTAAACCTTTATTTAAGATGAAAAAAGCCTTTATGGACCTTTTTGCGTGATAAAAAGGGAGATATTTTGTTCTTTCTCCCACCATTATGTTCAGTGCCTGTGATTGATGTCCTTAAAGTTTAGCGTAATAACCCTAAATATTGGGCTGCCTTAACTCTTTAACATATTTGTCCTAAAGTTTAATCCATTATACTATTTGTTGATGTGTCTAAAACTGCTGGATGAATTCCCATCATGAAAACATGCCTATAAAATTTTGACCCCCTTAAACCCCACTTTTATATAGTACGAACTGGGGTTTACAGGGGTATGCATTATTTTTCTTATTTCTGCTCAAAACATAGATTGTGGGTACTCGTTAGAACTGCCTCATCGAGGCAGTTCTAACGAGTACCCAAAATCTATGGTTTGAGGAGAAGTATGAAAAATATCAGGATTTTTTGTCTGAAATTTTTCATTTTTTGGTGGTAAAATTTTCAATATATTTGAATAGGCATGTTTGCATAATGCAAACAGTATAGACCCTGAGGCACAAAATTTTGCAATGTCTGATCAGGATCTTCACTGTTTGCTCAGACCTGTCAGTCCCAATATTTAGGGTTGTTATGCAGTATGTTTGTACATAAATTTTATGCCCACTGATAGCTAAAACAACTCATATATAATATATATCTATTTTTGTAAAAAATTAAAAAGCCGATAAATAAAAAAAGATCATTTATTGTTTGTTTGTCTTTGTTTCAACCATTTACTTGCTGGAGGTAAAATTTGCTTATAAAAAAAAGGGTAGACATTTTTTCACCCCCACCCACCACTCCCTCCTGGCATAGGAAAATACAGCAGGGTCATATGGTTGTTATTATCTGGGCCTATTTTTTTGTCCAGTTCACTTGTATCGATGCTGCTGATTTTGGTTCATGAGGACCCAGGTTTGTAGAATCCCAGTAGCAGTAGAAATCGGCTCACGACTGTATTGTGCTTCTTTGCACGGAGCCTTTCATTTTCACTTTTTCATTGTCTCGATAAAACCCCAAATCATCAGCATTAGTAACTTTTGCATCTAAGTTTGTCATTAAGTTTTTATACCCACTACACGATAGTATGGCTGGGTATAATGGCTGTATTATGGCTTCACGTTGGCCGGCCATGTGTCTGTCAGTGCCTGTTGGTCTGTCATCATTCCATCCATATTTTTATTTCTGGACGATAACTTGAGAGTAAATATCAATGGATTTTCACCGGACTTGGTGTGCACTGATATTGTGGAAATCTGGTTTGGAATTACTACTGGGCGAATTTCGTCATCTGCCTGCCACATGGCAGGTAATTATCGTTTCACATTTTTATACCCCGCCACACAATAGTGGCGGGGTATTATGGTTTCATGTTGGTCGTTTGTGTGTCCGTCCGTCTGTCTGTCAGTCTGTTTTTCGTTTCCAGATGATAACGAGTAAACATCAATGAATGTTTACCAAATTTGGTATGTGCATTGATATTATGGAGATCTGGTTTGGGATTGCTAATGGGCAAATTTCGTCAATTTTTGACAGAGTTATCTGCCCGAGACACGCCCATATTTTCGTTTCCTGACTATAACTTTGGTAAATAACAAGGTTTTCACAAACTTGCTGTATGCATTGACATTAAGGAGATCTGGTTTGGGATTGCTAATGGGCAAATTTCATCAAATTTTTATGGAGTTATCTGCCAGAGACGCCCATATTTTCGTTTCCGGACTATAACTTTAGTAAATAACAAGGGATTTTCATCAAACTTGCTATATGCATTGACATTAAGGAGATCTGGTTTCAGATTGCTAATGTACAAATTTCGTCAAATTGTTACGGAGTTATCTGCCCCAGACACCCATATTTTCATTACCGGACGATAACTTGTAAATAACAAGGGATTTTAACCAAACTTATTATATGTATTGATATTAAGGAGATCTGGTTTGGAATTAATAATGGGCAAATTTCATCAAATTTTTACGGAGTTATCTGCCCGAGACACGCCCATATTTTCATTTCTGGATGATAACTTGAGTAAATAACAAGGCCTTTTAACCAAACTTGCTATATGCATTGATATTATCAAGATCTGGTTTAGGATTGTTATCTGTCCATTGATATTATCAAGATCTGGTTTAGGATTGTTATCTGTCCATTGATATTATCAAGATCTGGTTTAGGATTGTTATCTGTCCCTCCATCATTTTCTTTCCAGACATTTTCGCAATGATAACTTAAATACATAAACAAATAATTGCTATGGCGGGGTATTATGCTTGTGGTGCTTTTATTTGCATTTCTGAATGTGTCCTGTCTTTCACTAGTGCTGTATTAAGTGCCTCAGTGAGGCACTTCTAATGAGTGCCCTCAACATGTTTTCTTCGAGAAATGAGAAAAATGTCAAGTGTATATTTTGTCTAGTCTACAAAGGCATATGATGTGGGTACCCATTTGAATTGGCTCAATATGTTGATGCAATTCAAATTAGTACCCACAACATATGCAGTTATAAAGAAAAATCAGAAAAAAACAACAAAAAAAACAAAAAAAAAACAGAAAAAAAAAAATTGTATAAGGATCATTTGATAAGTCCTTTGTTGATCTTTTTTAAATGATGACCCTAGATTGACCTTTGACATTTTTATGGTAAGGTCAAATTTGCATCCCCACGTATTTGTATGGAGAAAAGGTTGAAAAGTCATTTTTAGCTCACCTGAGCCGAAGGCTCCAGGGGAGCAGAGCTTATAGGATGGCAGCCTCCATTGTCCGTCTTTGTCCGTCGTCGTCCACACTTTCAAACTGGAATATTTTTGCAGCCTAATAGCAGATCTCAACAAAATTTTATCTGTAGCATGTCTTTGGTAGGGGATTGCTTGCATATGCATTTTAGGAAAATTGCTTCAGAATTTTGGTTGCTATGGCAACTGATAAGTCCCATAGGCTTACTATAGGAAAAAGCTTGTGAACAGCGTAGCTTCTTCATTTTTTGTTGGATCTTCATGAAACTTGCAGATAACAATGGCATGCATGAAATCTCAGACAAACTCCAAAATGGGTCAGATCGGACAAATATTGGCATAGTAATGTCCCCTTGATTGTCAAAAATGGCCATTATCGACCTTGTGAACAGGGTAACTTCTTCATTTTTTGTTGGATCTTCATGAAACTTGCAGATATCAACGACATGGATATAATCTTAGACGAGCTCAAAACTTGGTAAGAAGTATCTGGGTGACTTGTAGATCAAAAAAAGCTAAATTTGTTTGATCAGAAATCCAAGATGGCTGCTATCTTGAAAATCTATTTTGAACTTCTTTTGAACAGAAAGGCCACTTGACTCGAAAATTGATAGGAAGTATCAGGGTGACTTGTAGATAGAAAATATATAGCTAAAATCATTCTGATCAGAAATTCAAAATGATTGCCCTAGCAACCATGTTGAAAATTTATTTATGCCCCCGCCTATTCAAAGAATAGCAGAAGGGCATTAAGTGTTACCCCTGTCCGTCCATCCAGTAAGTATGTACGTCCGTCCATCCCAGTTAGTGTCCTGGCCATAACTCCTAAACCGTATGGAATATATTTATGAAACTTTACAGGTGCATGCATGACAATGAGACAAAGTGTCATGAAAAAGGAAGACAAATCTTGCTTGTTTGGTTTTTGAATTATCTGCCCTTGACTTAGTTCCATATAGTAAACCGTGTCCGGGCCATAACTCCTAAACCATATGGAATATATTTATGAAACTATACAGGTGCATGCATGACATTAAGACGATGTGTTGTGAAAAAAGAAGACAACTCCTGCTTGTTTGGTTTTTGAATTATCTGCCCTTGACTTAGTTCCATGTAGTAAACCGTGTGTGGGCCATAACTCCTTAACTGTATGGAATATATTTATGAAACATTACAGGTGCATGCATGACATTGAGACGATGTGTCATGAAAAAGGAAGACAACGCTTGCTTGTTTGGTTTTTGAATTATCTGCCCTTGACTTAGATCCATATAGTAAACCATGTGTGGGCCATAACTCCTAAACCATATGGATGGAATATATTTATGAAAATTTACAGATGCATGCATGACATTGAGGCGATGTATAATGAACATGGAAGACAACTCTTGCTTATTTGGTTTATGAATTATCTGCCCTTGACTAAATTCCATATAGTAAACTGTATGTGGGCCATAACCCCTAAACCGTATGGAATATATTATGAAAATTTACAGATGCATGCATGACATTGAGGCAATGTGTAATGAACATGGAAGACAACTCTTGCTTATTTGGTTTCTGAATTATCTGCCCTTGACTAAGTTCCATATAGTAAACCATGTCTGAAATCTTGGTCTGACATAGATTTATATTTCGAAAACTACTTTTTTTTTTGGTTAATAATAATCTACATCCGCTGTGTAACATCAATCACTGTTGCGAATCTGTATATAACATGTAAGTAATTTCCTTATAATGTTGTCTGTGTGGTAGCTGCTTCTATAAATCACCATCATACTCTCTTGTTGTTTCATGGCACCAATACCAACTATAAACATTGATAAAATTGCATAACACTCATTGATTATAGCAAAGGTTTCTCAAAGGTTTGATCTTGTTCTATAAAAAGGATATCAACCTTAATAATAACTTCATGCTGTACCTGTCACAATTACATATGTAACCTTTTTCTGAATGGCACGTTGGTGGGGGCATCCATGTCCTATGGACACTTTTTCTAGTTTGAACTTTTTTTATCCTGAACCAAAAGGCCAGTTGATTCGAAACTTCATTGGAAGTATCGAGGTGACTTGTAGATCAAAAGGAGCTAAAATCATTTTGATTGGAAATCCAAGATGCCTTCCATCTTGAAAATCTATATTGAAGTTCTTCTCTTGAACTGAAAGGTCAGTTGACTTGAAACTTTTCTGGTAATCAGGTGTGCGATATAGGGCCATCTTGGCCCTCTTGTCAGAGTAAGGGCTGAAACTTACAGTGTGTGGTTAAAGTAATAAAACTGTTTAGTTACAATCACTATTATGTCCCTTGGGGATTATTTGACCTTGCCCCAGGGCTACATACATGTCTAAAATTGTGTAATTTTTAGCTCACCTGTGCACCAAGTGCTCAGTGGGCTATTCTAATAGGCCAGTACTCCATTGTCCGTCATCTGTCCGTTGTCTGTTAATAATAAACCTCTCCTTAACCACTGTGCCAGTTTGAACCAAACTTCACAGGAATGATCCTTGGGATGTACTAACTGGAAGTTGTTCAAAGTATTGGATCTAAGCAGAACTCTGGTTGCCATGGCAACCAAAAGAAAAACAAAAGAAAACACTTTAAAAATCTTCTTGTCAGAAACCACTGGACAGATTTCAATATAATTTGGCAAAAATGTTCCTTTGGTGATTGTTCAAGCCATCATGATTCGTCAAAAACATGGCAGCCAAGGGGGCATGGCTTATTTTCCCTATATATCTGTATAGAAAACTTTAAGAACTACTGGACCGATTTCAATATTACTTGGCAGAAATGTTCCTTTGGTGATCCTCTACCAAGATTGTTCAAGCCGTCCTGATTTGTCCAAAAAAACATGGTCGCTAGGGGGTTAGGCTTATTTTCCCTATATATCTATATAGAAAACTTAAAAATTTTCTTGTCAGAAACCACAGAACTGATTTCAATAGTACTTGGCAGAAATGTTCCTTTGGTGACCCTCTACCAAGATTTTTCAAGCCGTCATGATTCTTCTAAAAACATGGCTGCTACAGTGTAGGGCTTATTTTCCCTATATAATCTATATAGAAGACTTTATAAAATCTTCTTGTCAGAAACCACAGAATTGATTTCAATATTACTTGGCAGGAATGTTCCTTTGGTGACCCTCTACGAAGATTGTTCAAGCCGTCATGATTTGTCCAAAAACATAGCCACTTGATGGCCGGGTTTTTTTCCCTACATACTTATATAGAAAACTTTAAAAATCTTCTTGTCAGAAACCACTTGACACATTTCAATATAACTTGGCAGCAATGATCCTTTGGTGACCCTCTATCCAGATTGTTCAAGCCGTCATGATTTGTAGAAAAATATGAGCGCTAGCAGGGGGTGCCTATTTTCCCTATATTATCTATATAGAAAACTTTAAAAATCTTGTTGTCAGAAACTACTGGACCGATTTCAATATAATATGATAGAAATGTTCCTATGGTGACCTTCTATCAAGATTATTCAAGCCATCATGATTCGTCAAAAAACATTGCCGCCAGGGGGCGAGGCTTATTTTCCCTATATATCTATATAGAAAACTTTAAAAATCTTGTTGTCAGAAACTACTGGACCGATTTCAATATAATACAGCAGAAATGTTCCTATGGTGACCTTCTACCAAAATTGTTCAATACATTATGATTCGTCAAAAAACATGGCCGCCTGTGGGTGAGGCTTATTTTCCCTATATATATAAATAGAAAACTTTAAAAATCTTCTTGTCTGAAACTACTGGACGGATTTCAATATAATACAGCAGAAATGTTCCTATGGTGACCTTCTATCAAGATGGTTCAAGCCTTCATGATTTGCCGTAAAACATGGCCTCTAGGAGGCGGGGCTTATTTTCCCTATATATCTATACAGAAAACTTTAAAAATGTTTTAGTCAGAAACCACTGGACCAATTACAGTATAACTTGGCAGGAATGTTCCTTTAAAAATCTTCTTGTCAGAAGCCATTTGACCAATTTCAATGTAATACTGCAGGAATGTTCCTATGGTGACCCTCTACCAAGATTGTTTAAGCCATCATGATTCGTAAAAAACTTGGTCGCCAGAGGGCAAGGCTTATTTTCCCTATATATCTATTGAGAAAACTTTAAAAATCTTCTCGTCAGAAACTACTGGACCAGTTTCAATATTACTTGGCAGAAATGTTCCTTTTATGACCCTCTACCAAAATTATTCAAGCCATCATTATTCATTGAAAAACATGGCTGCTAAGAGGCGGGGTTTATTTTCCTTATATACAATGTATCTATATAGAAAACTTTTAAAGTCTTGTTGTCAGAAACTACTGGACCGATTTCAATATAATACAGCAGAAAAGTTTCTTTGGTGATGCTCTACCAAGATTGTTCAAGCCTTTATAATTCGTCAAAAAACATGGCTGCCAAGGGGCGGGGCTTATTTTGAAAAATCTTCTTGTTGGAAACCGTTAGGGCTAGGGCTTCCAAATTTGGTATGCAGCTTATCTATTGGCCTTATACCAAGATTGTTTAAATTTTAGCCCTGTGGTCAGAAATGACCCCTTCCAAGGGGTCACTAGTTTTACATATACTTAATAGATAGGGAAAACCTTGAAAACTCTTCCTGTCGGAAACCATTAGGCCTAAGGCTACTGAATTTGGTTTGTAGCTTTATCTAGAAGACCTCTACCATGATTGTTCAAATTAGATCCCTGGGTCAAAAATGGCCCCACCCTGGGGATCAGTAGTTTTACATAGACATATAAGAGGCAAATGAGCTTTTCCTCTAAAACTACTTGCCAGATTTTGAAATAAGTCGGCACAAATGTTATGTGGATGACAGTCTCTTAATGCATAGAGAGTCCTATCAAGAGATGATAGTCTTTTATAATATACTATGCTGCATTAAATTGTTGAAGCAACTGATGATGGCTGGAGACAATGACACTCAGGTGAGCAAATTAGGGCCCTCTGAGCCCTCTTGTTTAATGTCTTCTTCTATGAAACTGTTTGAGCAATTTCACATGGGGTTTTCTGTTGAAACAGTATTGACAATTTGTTTAAATGGTTTTGCGCCATTGAACAAGATTGCAGCCATGCCAATATATGGTAAAACATTTAAAAATCTTCTCCACAACCAAGGCAGCTTTGATGCTGAATCTTGGTAGATGAATATTGCCTCTGGGACTCAAGGTCTATCAAATTTGTTCAAATGATGATCGTAGGTTGACCTTTGACCTTTTTTGCAGCAAGATCAAATTTGCGTCCCTATACATTTGTATGGGGTAAATGTAAAAAAATAATTTTCTCAATATGTATTAAAGACTAATGGCTGATACTTACAATGTATTATTAAAGTAGTAAAACTTTATAGTTACTATGCACCCGGGCGGTGGGGGTGGGGCTGCCCTTGTGCCTGGGCTAGATGCGGGTATAAAACTGTGTAATATTTAAACATCTTCTTCCCTCAAATTGTTTGACCAATTTTCATCAGATTTCACATGGGGTCTTCTACTGAAGGGATATTGACAATTTGTTCAAATAGTTCTGCACCATTCGCTGCCATACCCATATATGATTAAAAAAAAAAAAAAAAACAAAAAAAAAAAAACACTTAAAAATCTACTTCTCCAGAACCAAAAAAGCTTTTTAGCTGAATCTTGGTATATAGCATAGAGGACTCAATGTCTACCAAATTTGATCAAATGATGAACCTTTGATAACCTTTGACATTTTTACAGCAAGGTCAAATTTGCATATATTAAAGACTAATGGCTGAAACTCACAATGTATGATTAAAGTAGAAAAACTATTTAATAACCATCAAAATTTTAGGGCTTATCTGCCCTTGCCCCTGGGCTATTCACATGTATAAAATCATGAAATCTATACTGAATGTCTTCTTCTCTGAAACAGTTTGATCAATTTTCACCAGATTTCACATGGGGCGTTCTGTGAAAAGGATGTTGGCAATATGTTCAAATGATTCTGCACCACCATTCAACAAGATGGCTGCCATGCCCATATATGGTAAAAACACTTAAATTTTTTCTCCAGAACAAAGAAAGCTTTGAGGCTGAATATTGGTTTACAGCATTGGGAACTCAAGGTCTACCAAGTTTATTCAAATGATGATACTAGGATGACCTTTTTACGGTATGGTCAAATTTGTATCTTAGTTGCTGTGGCGATACCGGAAGAATGGTGCATAGCATTTGCAGATATACGAGGGATGTTCGAAATGAATTACTTATTGTCCTCTAGCTCGATATCCACGTGGGGCACGATAAAAACCAATACATACCTGTATAGGGTTATTCAATATCTACACATAAAATCTGCCATTTGAATACACGTAGTCATTGACCACTGCAGTAAAAATGGTTGGTAGAAGCGTCGACAAAAAAGATGAAATACGGACTTACATCAAAGCTCGCTCAAAACTTGGTTGTTCTTTGAAGAAGCTGATGACTGAAATTTCTACTGCTTTTGGACCTTCTTGTGTGTCTTTTGACACAGTTCGGCGATTTGAGTCTGGTGTAGAGTCCATCAAAAATGCACCGAAATCAGGTAGGCCAAAATCTGCATCTCGTAAAGAAATCGTTTCCAAAATAAAGGAAATCATTGAAGGAGATGCCAGATTTACAGTTCGTGTTAGTGCACGAAAGGTAGGCATATCACTATCAACGGTTCACCTTATTTTGAAGAAGCATTTGAAAGTCAGAAAGATTTCTGCTAGATGGGTGCCACATCTGTTGACTGACGAGCAAAAGAGGCAACGGGTTAAAGTGGCCAAAAAGCTGCTTCAAATGTTTCCAAAATATGACAAAAAGCAGTTTGCCAATGTCGTCACAGGTGATGAAACCTGGGTCCATTATTTTTAGCCCGTCAGAAAGGTTAGCAATAAGATCTGGGCCACTAAACACAGCAAACGCCCAATAATTGCCAAACGTTCTTTGAGTACAAAGAAGGTTTTGTATGCAATCTTCTTCTCTGATGAAGGAGTCGCAATAAAAGTGCCAGTGAAAAAGGGCAAAAGCATCACCGGAAAGTACTACAAAGACGTAGTACTGAAGAAACTGAAAAAGTATTATCAGAAACGACGACCTGCCACTGGTTTTAAATATGTCCGTCTTCTACATGACAATGCCCCAGCTCATACCTCCGCAATAGTTACGGCGTTTTTGAAGAAAGAAAAAGTAACTGTTTTGCCTCACCCCCCGTATTCCCCAGACCTTGCCCCATGTGATTTCTTTTTGTTTCCGAAATTGAAAGCATTTCTTGCTGGGCGGAAATACCAGTCCCGACAGGCACTTGGATCTGCCATTCATCAGTACCTTATTACTGTACCCAAATCAGCGTACCGTGACGCCTTCAAGAAGTGGATACATCGGCTGAAACTTTGCATTTCCAGCCACGGGGAGTACTTCGAGGGCATGAAATGAGTACTTTTGGGCTAACTTGAAATTTGAAGTCTCCAGATAGAAATAAGCAATTCATTTCGAACAGCCCTCGTACAATAGCTGTTTTTATCAGGTGAGCGAATGGTGACCCATGGGCCTCTTGTTTAAAGTGTATTAGTATAGGTGGATACATATTTAACTATAAGTTTTCCCAGTAATTTTGAAAAACCTAAGCGCACAGTGCGGTAATTAGGTCGAATACAGTATATTGATATTTCTTCTTATTTCTCTCTAAAAGCAAATTGTGGTTACACATTAGAAGGTACCTGACGCAGAATAAAGATCCCAACAGGCACACAACGACGTTGTTTTAACACCGTGTCACTTCAGACCTGATATAATCACTTTCATAAGACTGTCGCAGCACGCTTTTCCATACTTTCATTGCTGGCTTATTATTATTCGTACCGGTATTTTTGCATTGCTTAAAACTCGTCTTATAAGTAAGTACGTATGTACACGACAGTCAGCTGACCGATTAAATGCTATAAGAATTTGACGCCTCAGTGAGTTATCCTCTTTCATGCAATCTATAGTGTGACTAAAGGACAGATATATTTGTGTAAGCAAACAGCATGTATTGTGTTTATCTGTTTCTAATGTGTTTTTGGATTAGTTATAGAAAATTTGGTAGGTACTTTAGTCTATCTAGATATACATTAATGTGTATTGACTATTAAGCGCATACGACCGTCCACTCCAAAACCCCCGTATACTCCAGTCAAGTGCACATCCGCATACACCTGTTAGCTACTTAGGCATAGCAAAGCATTTGGTCACGTTGGTATATGCTCACTCTCAGCTATGATTATATGAATGATGAACGGGTTGATATCATAAATAGATAATACATACATGTATACGAACGTTTTCCGCAACAAATAAGCATGTAGATTCCCTTTTGATGTTGATTTGAAAAAATATATAGTGTAGACTAGTTTTAGCATACCTGTACGAAAGTACGGGTAGAGCTATATAGCAGTCACCCTGGCGTCGGCTTTGGTTAAAATTTTTGGTTAAAATTTTCAAAAGGTTATATCTCCTGAATCTCAGGATAGAAGTAGTTTATAGTTTCCCTGATGTTAGAAATTCGTCTTAAGTTCTATGCTGTACCATCCTGACCTACATGAGTGAACTTGAAGTCAAAGTCACGGACTTACAAAAATTATGTTAAAGTTTTTGGTTAAAAATTTCTAGAGGCAAAGCGCGATTCAGGCGACCTACGCCGTCCTGCGACAGCTCTTATTTAAAAAAAGCTTCGACACACTTCTAAATTTTCTCTTGACAATTAATGTAAGTTTCTCTAAATTTAAGTACTTTCCAGAAAATTTGCTAACTTAAATATAATGCTTAGCAACAACACAAAAATAATTTCTCAAAATATTTTCATCCTGATAAAAACAAAACAGATTTGTCTTCTAAATTTATTGTCATTATCAACACATTTTTTTTGTCATTATCAACACACCTATGTAAACTGTGTAATTCACTAAGCCAGTTTTAAACAAAAATCAGCCACCTCATGACGAAACTAACAAAATGGCATATGCGCCCAGCGAAGATCAGATCAGCCTGGGCATCCGCCCAGTCTGATCAGTCTTCGCTGATCGCATGAAGAAAACATGGGTCCTTAGCTACCCATTAAGCGCACATCGAAGACTCTGATCAGACTGGGCGGATGCCAAAGCTGATCTGAGTCTTCATTGGGCGCACATGCCATTTTGTTGGTTTTGTTATGAGATGGCTCTTTTTTTCTAATTTCTCTCCCCAGACATATCTGTTAGTACTCCTTAGAAGCGCCTTCTAGAAGCGCTTCTGGTGTGTACCAACAACATGTGTTCGTGTGAAGAAATTAGAAAAGAAAATTATATATATTTTAATTTTCATATTTATTTTGATACTCCTATTCTCTATGCAAGCCGTGCCATTTTCACCATGTAATACGGGAATGAGGAATAATCGGTTACTAAGCAAACCAAGGATTATCTGCAGGCTGCCCATACATGATGGCGAAAGGTCTCTCATAGAATACAAACAACAGTCACAAATTAAACGCTTGTTTCACACATTTACTTTTTTGAAGCACACAAAAAATGAATACTAATACATAAAAACACATTTTGTAAAGAAGTGGAATAAGAAAAAACAACAAAAAAACAAAACAAAAAACAACAACAAAAAACAAAAAACAACAACAACAAAAAAAACAACAACAAAAAACAACAACAAACAAACAAACAAAACAAAACAAAAAAACAAAACAAAACAACAACAACAAACAACAACAACAACAACAACAACAACAACAACAACAACAACAACAACAACAACAACAAACAAAACAAAACAAAACAACAACAACAAAAAAAAATATCCTTCTTACTTGCTCAAATGACAGGCCAATCTCTTTTTTCCCTTTTTTGTCTCTTAGTAACGTCATTCTATTTCACAATGTCCCATCTCAAGACTTGTCAAGGAGAATAACGGCTATTGTCTTATTTGAGGTTACATGAAACGGTTCCAAGATGCAAAATAATTTGTGAAAACTTCCGTGAGTGTTCTGCTTCAGCCATGGACACTCGCTACCGTGGAAAGGGATCTACTCTAAAAGGAAAGAATTTGCTCCCAAGGGGAGCAGATTCTTTCCTTTAAGAGTAGATCCCTTTTCAGAAGGGTGGTGACTCATTTTTGACAGTTACCTCCCCTGCTAGTGTATCCATTTCCCTTAAAAATTGAAATACTTTTACTGGTCATGTAGTTAGAACATAATTATTTCTTTGGCGTCACGATAAAGAATATATCAAGATGTACAGTGCTGGGTAAAAATGTTGTCCATGAGAATTTTCATATACATGTCAATTAAAGCTACAGACTACCATTGATTTCCCTTATATACTTGATGCATTTGTGCTAATGTTCTACAATATACATAGAGTTTTTTTTTGTTTTATGTAAAAACTATACAAATGGCGATTTCTTGGTACTTGCCTGACAACAGTCCTATAAAATGTTCAAAACAAGCAACAGAATGGTAGATCATGTTACATGTAATGAATTTCGGCCCCTTCCGGGACACTGGCACAGACCTTGTAAGAGTGTAAGGGTAAATTAATTATACACTCATTGCTTTTCTAATTTTATATTCAAAGCAACCACACAAAATATACAATTTTGCTAATATCTACTGAAGAATTGTCTGGCTTATACTTTTTTGACCAATGCCGGCATCAAATCAGACAAAAATCCTTAAGAATAGGCAAATGATTTGAAAATATTTGACAAGGAACTATATTCGTATTGAACCAACTCATTGCTCTGTAAATTTTGGCAGTCTGTGACCATATATATCCTGATATATCCTGATCTTAGTAAGAAAACTATTTGTTACACTTCAACAAACAAATTATTTGAGGTTTGCTACAAAACATGTCTGCCAAACAACTCCTTCGGGAAATCACTGCTTTCAGAGAAATTTACATTTAAACTAAAATGGTAATCCTACGGGTGATATTGTTTCGTTTATCTTTACTGAGATATACCGACTTCAACATGAGAAAAGGGCTTTAACATGTATGTCATGTGCGAATTTACAAATCGTTAACCAGTCCGTTGACCAGTCTAGATATACAGTAAAGCTATAAAGACCACTCAAAAAAATAAGGCCACTCCACTATTAACACCAGCATTTTTCTAGTCCCATTTTTTTTCTCAGTATTCTACATGCTCCAGATAAGTGGGGGTATCCGCATAATATTTTCCTTATTTCTCCACAAAAAATATGTTGTGCGTACTCATTGGAAGCGCCTCGTCGAGGCGCTTCTATTGAGTACCACAACATAATTTTTGTGGAGAAATAAGAAAATATCAGTATATTTTGGTTGAAAAGAGCACCTTATCTGGATCTATGTTCTACATTCAATATTAAGACCGCCCCACTAATAAGACCGCTTTTTAGGCAGTACCAAAGGTGGTCGTCTTAACATCGGAATGTTTACTGTATAACGTCTCGATGGTCAAAAGTATTGTACACACTATAGGCTCAGACTGGATGTGCATAAGCAGTCTGATTATGGATTCTCTGTTTGTCGCTATAAACACCCTACAATACCCAGTGCTACTGTATGCGGACAAAGAATGCCTGATCTGACTGCGCGAAATCAGGAGACATTCTTTTTTTTTTTTATTTTAGAAATATGGTTTGGCATTTCATGTGATGATATGCTTGTCGCAAATTACAACAACAGCAGAATACATTCTATTTTTTTTGTGTTTCCGGTAAAATGAGGCTTGATATTTCATGCCAATCGTCCGCTAGGACAGAAGATTCACATGAAATGTCAAGCCGTAATTTCTTGGAAAATACTGAATAAAATGATATAGAATTTCTGCTGCAAATGCGAATGACGCTTTAAGAGTTAACATTTTGAGAACGGATCTCGTTCTTTTAGCAAAGTAGAACGCGATCAAACGTTAGTAAAGAAGACGCAGATCAGCCTTCGCATTCGCTCAGTCTAAATAGGGCCTTCATCGTTTACTTAGAATCAGTAGACACTGAAGAATATATCGCTGACCCGAAAAGGACAACCCATTGTAGACTGAACAGACTGTCCCACACTATATTTTGGAAGAGTCCAATTTCAATATTAGGCTCGTGCGGTTATGAGATTTAGTTATTCCAAGAGAAAAATGGCTAAACTATTTGCAACCAGCGAAGAGCCTGATCAGACGCCGCGGTCTGCGGCGTCTGATCTGGGTCTGCACTGTTTTCCAGTTACCCTCTTAGAAGTCTCCCGACTACAATGCGTTAATTAGATTGCGTGATAGCCGGTACATAAGCATATTTGGAACCATTTTTCGTTTGCATATGATATAATCGGGTCATTTTATCACATAGCTGATCATATATGTATGTAAGCATGTTGAAGTGACGCCCCAGTAGTATATTTAAAGAAGTTTGATCAGATATTCATGGTATGAACAACAGTATGTACATTGTATGAACAAGTGGATGAGGCTATTTACTAGTATGCATAAACACCATGTGCCTCATCACTCATAAGTATGATTCTTCTTATCCTTGTGTATCAGCATATGGTTTTCTCGCTTACAAACATTGCATATACTCATAGGCCGATCTTGGTTGCTTTTCTTCACGAGATTTTCTTGCTCATTTGTAACAGCATGGTGTTGATGAGAAGTCTCAGCGGTATGCGAGTTATTCACAATAGGTTTCTCAACAGTATGTGTACGCATGCTGCTTCTAATAGCTATATGCGGTTTGTCGCTTATATGTATAGAATATATGTCAACACGTTGTTTCTCTTCAGTATGAATACGTATCTATATAGGCATTGAACTCGAGTTTTTAAGACCCCATCACGAAAACATGCCTATATAATTTTGACCCCCTTAAACCCCACTTTTATATATTAAAACTGGGGTTTAACAGGGGTATACATTATCTTTCTTATTTCTGCTCAAAGACATAGATTATGGGTACTAGTTAGAACCACCTCGCCGAGGCGGTTCTAACGAGTACCCACAATCTATGTTTTGAGCAGAAATATTAAAAAAAATCTGAGTTTTTTTCTGAAAATTTTCAGTTTTTGGAGGTGAAATGGTCTATATATTTGAATAGGCGTGTTTTCATAGTGATTTTCAAATGTAACTTTCGCGATAACGTTTTAATTACAAGTTTTTATAATTTTTATAAAGCATAGCCAAGGTAAAAGTCGTAGAGGAAGAAAGGCACCGACATCTCAAAAAAAAAAAAAAAAAAAAAGAAGAAAAAAAATCCATGGAGCACTGATAGTGATTTTCAAAATGATAATATTCTTCAGACTTTCTAAGTCCTTGATTGACATCCACGTGCACTTTTCAGGTAATGTATAATATTAATATCCAACCATGGCTTTATGCGTGTTTCACTGCTATTTATAAGCATTTCGTCAACCTTGGCTTTAATTTTATAAACGGTTCAGGGCGTTAGATAAGAAAAAGCATTTATTTGTATTTTCTATTTAATTGTTCAGAAAAATTTCAAATCAACTCGCTTATATAATTTTAATGATGTTCAAGAAGGTGCATTTTAATAAACATTATAATAAACAAAAATATTTCATATTTGGGTCTGACAATCATCGAGGTGTAGAGGGTCAGTTTTCTTGGACTTTAAATGATTGTGTCATTTACTGGTTATCTTAACATGTTTTCCACACCTGCGCAGTCTGAGCTGAATCTTCGTTAGGAGATCTGTCATGACAAAGTCAAAGGCCTAAGACTTCTCCTGGCGGACAATAAAGATTGTGATCTGACTGCGAGGATGTCCAAATCTCCATTGGGCACCTTTTCTAACGTTGCAACTAATGTTAGTTCCAACTTCTATCCTGGGGGTGGTCGGGTGGTGCGAAGGTGCTGTGTATCTTACATCACTGGGGCGTCCAACTGATATTGGCTTGCAGTTGGGCAAGGCCTGCTATCCTTGTAGTGGGTAAGGGTAGAGGGGGAATGTTTTTATTTCTTCTGTTTCTTCACTTTCATTCCTGTTCCTCTTTCTTCCCTGTCCCTCTCTTTCATCTCCTCTACTCTCTCTTCTATCTCTTTTCTCCCTTTCTCTGGGAGACGACACAAAATGACCCCCAAGGGTTGACGTGTCGTTAAACCCCAACACAATCAATCAATCCAACTTCTATCCATGTTTGTTTCTCAGGAGTGCATGTCCTATGTATTTATTAGCATGTGGTACATTGCTAGCATTTAACAAAACTACGTGTTTCCCTATCTTATGTCTTGCATAAGGTTCTTTACAAATACCTTTGGGAAAAAACCTCTCATTGTAATTTTAATTCAGCGGCGTCTAGTCAGGGTCTATAATGTTTACAAATATATCTTTTTGGGACAATAGGCACATGTTGGTTAAGAATAGATATTGATATTCAGTCTCACACCAGTTCGTTCCTTGCCAATACTTAGTTACACAAGATTTATAAATCTGGCAATAACATAATATTATTACTAGTATGAATGCACATGAATATGTAAACATGATGCTTCTTACCAATATGTATGTTGCAAACGTGTGAAAAGGAGCGTAACAGCGAGAGACAAGATCAGTCTAGCCTTATCAGGACCCTCTTTGTTCATCGATATTTGATTCTATTTGTTGGGAACGAAGATCTTGATCAGACAATGCGAATGCGCAGGCAGGCTGCTTCAGGCCTATGTTGCCTGCGTATGGCATAAATTTCCCCTTTTTTGCACGTTGCGCATTATACATACAAATCGGTATGTATTTAGAGATATCGGTAGTGTATGGTTATTCAGTGGTATGTATACACAAAAATTTCCCTCCAGTATGTATACGCTTTTAAGTACCAAAATAACCCTAAATATTGTAACAGACAGACATGACAAGACAGTGTAGACCCAGAACGGTATTAGATACATAGTAACTGACCCTGGAAGTAACAACTCGAACGCTGATTGTGCCGCATTGATTTCCAGGCGAGCAAAAGAGTTTACTTATCATTACGAAAACACACCTTTCAAATATATATTGAAAATTTTACCAAAAAAATCAGATAAAAAATTCTGATATTTTTTAAATATTCCTGCTCAAAACATAGATTGTGGGTACTCGTCAGAACCGCCTCTCCGAGGCGGGTCTGACAAGTACCCACAATCTATGTGCTTTATAGCAAAATAAGAAAAAATAAGGAATGCCCCTGTAAATCCCAGTTTTACTACATATAAGCAGGGTTTAAGGGGGTCAAAATTATATAGGCGCCTTTTCGTGATGTACTGGCCAACATAGAAGAAAAATGTCACTCAGCGCACACAAAAGGCACGCTCAGTAACGTGCGAGAATACCACAATATATGTTTTGGCAAGAAAATGACAAACTGTAAGTGAAGATACACAGGCAGCACCACAATCATGAAGCACAGCTTTCACGCGGCGCCAAAATCATGAAGCACAGCCTTCACGCGGCGCCACAATCATGAAGCACAGTTTTCATGAGGCACCACAATCATAAAGCACAGCTTTCACGCGGCGCCATAATCATGAAGCGCAGTTTTCACGAGGCGCCACAATCATGAAGCACAGTTTTCACGAAGCGCTATAATCATGAAGCACATCTTTCACGAGGCGCCATAATCATGAAGCACAGTTTTCACGAGGCACCATAATCATAAAGCACAGCTTTCACGCGGCGCCACAATCATGAAGCGCAGTTTTCACGCGGCGCCACAATCATGAAGCACAGCTTTCACGAGGTGCCACAATCATGAAGCACAGCTTTCACGAAGCTCTATAATCATAAAGCACAGCTTTCACGAGGCACCACAATCATGAAGCACAGCTTTCACGAAGCGCTATAATCATGAAGCACATCTTTCACGAGGCGCCATAATCATGAAGCACAGTTTTCACGAGGCACCACAATCATAAAGCACAGCTTTCACGCGGCGCCACAATCATGAAGCGCAGTTTTCACGAGGCGCCATAATCATGAAGCACAGTTTTCACGAGGCACAACAATCATGAAGCACAGCTTTCACGCGGCTCCACAATCATGAAGCACAGCTTTCACGAGGTGCCACAATCATGAAGCACAGCTGTCACGAAGCTCTATAATCATGAAGCACAGCTTTCACGAGGCGCCATAATCATGAAGCACAGTTTTCACGAGGCACCACAATCGTGAAGCACAGCTTTCACGAAGCGCTATAATCATGAAGCACAGCTTTCACGAAGCTCTATAATCATAAAGCACAGCTTTCACGAGGCGCCATAATCATGAAGCACAGCTTTCTTGAAGCGCTATAATCATGAAGCACAGCTTTCACGAGGCGCCATAATCATAAAGCACAGTTTTCACGAGGCACCACAATCATGAAGCACAGCTTTCACGAAGCGCTATAATCATGAAGCACAGCTTTCACGCGGCGCCAAAATCATGAAGCACAGCTTTCACGAAGCGCTATAATCATGAAGCACATCTTTCACGAGGCGCCATAATCATGAAGCACAGTTTTCACGAGGCACCACAATCATGAAGCACAGCTTTCACGAAGCGCTATAATCATGACACAGTTTTCATGAGGCGCCAAAAGAAGGAAGATAGATAATGACAACACACACTTGCATACAACCCAGTTTTATCCAGACCTGTGTACTGAAATACTAAAATTAACTGCGCAATTCATAAGTTTTCTCTACTAATTTTCTAGGATTTAGCAAAATATGTTACTATCATCATTGGTTTCTTGCATGCTGTGCCCTGTCTTGTATACCTGACATTACGTCCATCGACACTGGGGTGTAAACGCGCGAAATGATGTGTTCTTTCGATGTGTTGGAAAGTTGTATTTCGTGAATATAGTCTTTCTCAGGTACATTTGTAATTTCACTTCATTTGTTTTCCCCTTCTTGCACACATGAATGCACTGAAAAATAAGAACAAAAAAAAAAAAAAAAAAAAAAAAAAAGAAAAAAAAAAAAAGTTTTTAATTTATTTATTGGACTGTTTAAAAGCGACATAGCTTCGCTAGCAACAAAGTTCGCATATTTATTGATGTGGTAAATTTCTGTGTGCCTATCACTTGGATGTATCGCGATCCAGATGATAAAAAAGATACCCCGGCTGCGGTAATTACACCCTTAAGTTATAATTAAATATGCTTAACAAGCAAATTGAGTGCGGTGTTACACTTTATGCGGCCTGCTCTTCTGTCTCATTTAAATTTGAAAATTAACATCCATATTATCAAATGAAGTGCACAGAAAACGATTAAAGGTTTGAATACAATACGATAATCTGTTACTATTTTCGGTTTAACTTGACGTCACATTGCATAATGGGCATGAAACACGCATAACTTCCGTCTAATTTTGTGGTTCATTGCCACAACAATCCTTATGACAAGTAAGGTGACATCAAGCAGAAAATAAGAACGTTTTAATATAAGATTCAATTGCAGGTTTAAATAATAATCGGAAATGATAATTTTCCTACATTTGGTCGATATAGCACCTATCGCATCTCGAAGCACGTCGGTTGGAGATTACAAATCATAAAAGCATGGAGTGCTGTGGTGCAGTAGTAACACGATGGACTAGGGGTGAACCGCGTTTAAATCCCGCTGCTTCCACAGTGATGTGTCTTTGACCAAGCTTGCTTGTTTGTAAACACGATATGTACAAGTGTATATTTAGTGGAACTTCCATGAAGTGTCACTTTCAACAACAGCCACCTCTTTGCAACAGCCACTATTCTGAATTCCTTGAGTGTAGTTTGTAACTTAATCAGTCAAACTTCAATGGCTCGAGCAGTTTTGGACCATGGACAGTTGTTCTAGTCATGGGTAGATCGAGCCACTGAAGGTTAATCATAACGCCACGTCAGGAGGAAAATGGGGATGATTCAATTTTCGATCTTCTATAAAATAATGGTATATTGAGTGTACTCATTAGAATCGCACATACGAGGCATTTCTTACGAGTACACACATGTTCATGATAAAAGAAAAACAACCTAAAATGTGCTAACTATTTTTTGTTGTGAGTAATGGGAAGAATATCCTGGGGACTCAAAAACGAGTTCAAATTAGCTACGGTAAACGAGCCGTCGGGCGTTGAAGTTTTACTATATGTATTTTAACCTCCTCCCTACAACAATCAATTTGTTCCTTCCAATTGGGTGCTGTTGAAGAGAAAACGTTGTAACTGTTTTAGTTGCGACGCAGAAAAGCTCAGAGCGTGTTGAGACGCAGAAAGCACTATAGAGCGTGTTGATTCGCCAAACAGCCCTGTTGAGCCGTCGAAATGCTCTACAGAGTATTTCGAGTTGCAAAAATCTCTGCAGAGCGTTGTGAGTCGCAGAAAACCTCTATAAAGCGTGTTGAGTCGCCGAAAATCTCTATAGAAGCGTGTTGAGTTGTAGAGAAGCTCTTAGAAAAGCTCTACAGAGCGTGGTGAGTCGCAAAAAAAGCTCAAAAAACTTCAAAAAGAGTCAAAGAAACGCTCACTATAGAGCTTGTTGTTGCCGAAAAGCTCTATGTCGCGCGTTGAGTCGCCGAAAATCTCTACAGAAGCGTGTTGAGTTGTAGAGAAGCTCTTAAGAGCGTGTTGACTCTTAGAAAAGCTCTACAGAGCGTGGTGAGTCGCAAAAAAAGCTCTACAGAGCGCGTTGAGTCGCTAAAAAAGGTATACAGAGCTTATGTTGATTGACTATATGTAAATCACATTTGCCAGCAAAATGAGGGTAAAAGCAAGAACTTCGTTTGGTATCATAAGTGTAGAAAAACTTAATTGACTCCAAAACCGAATGCTCGTTTACCATGGCTGATTCGAACTCGTTTTTTGAGTCCCTGGGAAATTCTTTTGATATATTAGGAAAACAATTATTTATGGATATTTCTGGGATTTATTTTCTTATTTTGTCATGAAAATGAATGTTCTTGTTCTCATTGTGTACACTCCTTAACATACCGTGATTTTATAGAAGATCGAAAAGACACCCAAAATTATCCCTAACTGGTCCGAACTACCCATGTCTAGAACAAATGTCCATGGTCCCAAAGGTATTCGAGCCATTGAAGTCCGACTGCAGATTCTAAAAGGAATGAGCCTTAAGAACTCGTTCAAAAATACTAGCCATACAACATTATCGACTCATTTATCCGTTGAGCTACTACGACAATTTTTAAAGTGGTTTTGTAGCTCTGCTTTTGCAGGCGATCTTTTATGCGTGACCTGTCAGATAGGACCAGTTCATTGTCTTAGAATACTCCACAGCATCACACAGAAACAAATATCACGAAATAACTCTCTACATTAACAGGAAGCTTGAAAATAATAATAGGCGCCATAACGTCAGAAAACGCATCTTTGGATAGGTGCGCCTAGCGAAAATTCAGATCAGCCTGCGCATTCGCGCATTCTTATCAGAATCTTCTCTGGGTGCATTTTGGATAGCCACATACACAAAGCTTGGACGACTCATGAACTACAGATAAATACAACGAATGTCTTCGGATCACCTTAAAGATACGTAGCTGGGAAATTATAATATAGTTACAGGTATGGGGAGATACAATATGCTGAAGAAACATTCAGACAGCCAGGAACTACTGAACAATTTCTACTATCTAGAAAACAATGCATATGTGAAAACAGGACTAGAGTCTACACGGACTGAGCGGAAGCGTCTTGCTAGTAGTAGAATACGAGATTGCCGAGTGAGCCACTGAACCACTATGTCAGTTATTGAACTGGTTTTTTAGTTCAATATTTCTAAGCAATCTTCATACATAGCCCGTCTGATAGAGCCGATATTCAACCATAGCGACTAACTTTCGGCATACAGCAAAGCAGGTAACTTTAGAAATCTGGGCCCAGTTGTTCAAAGCATCGTTAGCTTAACGAATTCGTTAGTGGTCTCAATGGTAACTGTTCTAGTAAGTACAATATCCAATTCATAGTTATTTTTGCTGAAAAAATTTGAGTAACTTTTGCAAATGCAAAAGCTACTCAAATTCTTCAGCAAAAATATTAGCGCATTTGCCATATTTGATGATCAAAGTTTTAACGATACGTTAACTAATGACATCGTTAGTGTTGAACAACTGGGCCCTGAAATATAGACAAATACAATGAATTGCTCCAGATCAATTTAAAGGTAGACGAAGCTTGGATATTAAAACGTAGTTATGGAGATATAAAGCTTCTACAGGAACAGTCAGACACAAGGATCATGTGAACTATTCATGTTTTCCAGAAAAAATGTATAAAGGAGGAATTTGAAACACTCATTGGGCAGAGAATCCACGCTGACTGCGGCAGGAGTACCTATCCACACAAACATTCGACCCGTACAATGGGCCACAGTTATGTTATTAAACCGGTTTCATAGCTTGACTTTTGTAGGCGATCTTCATGCATGGCCCAATAAATAGGAGCATTGTTGACCGTAGTGACTAGCGCCCTGACATACAACACATATTTAACACAAATCAAGAAATTCAGACAAACACAAGGAAGAAGAATTTTTTTTTTTTCCCAACAAAATGATACACGAAGCTTAACAATTATAATATAGTTACGAAGAGATATTAGCATGTACAGAAGAGATATTAGCCTGTACAGAAACATTCAGGCACGCAGGATAAAGGATACAAAACAAAGCAAAAATCGTCTTTCCAGCTGATATTGAAAGAACAGTATTGTTTATGCCTAAGTACTAAAGGATCAATTTTTAAAGCTCCCTTAATAAACCTTAAAGCGCTGTATCAACGAACTATAAAACATGCCTAGTTCAGACAAAATTTGGAAGTAAATATTTTGAAAAGAGAACACAGAAACAGCAAAAACGATAAATGATTTATGACAAGATACTGTCAATATCACAACTGAACATTTTCATTTAGACTAGAACGCAAAGCAAACATCGTCTTTCAAACAGACATCGAAACAACAGTAGTGTTTATGTCTAAGTATTTAAGGATCGTTTTATACGCTCCCATATTAATCCTTAAAGCGCTAAGAAAAATTGCAGCAGAAGACATTCTATTCTTTCAGAAAAATGGCTTGATATTTCATGTGAATCGTCTGCCAAGCAGACGATTCACATGAAATATCAAGCCATTTTTTTCTGAAAAAAAAAAAGTAAAAAAAAAAAAAAAAAAAAAAGAAATCAAAATATCGTCTGATGCAGATGCCATTATCATTTTAAAGGTTAATGGATCAATAAACTAATTTGCATCATAATGAAATCCTGATTTTATGGCGTTCCTGATTTACAAGGCATTTGTAGGAGTTCTCCATCAGCATGTTTTCATCGATCAAAGAGCTACTGCTACTCCCTTCATTCCATGTGACAGATCAATGAAACATGGAATAATAGTGAGTTGTTTATATGTAAAATGACTTAAATGACACAAATCACATAACTGCAAAAAAAAAAAAAAAAAAAAAAAAAAAAAAAAAATGAAAGAAAGAAAAGGGAAATGGAAATGAAATTCACTGGGAATATTAGGCGAATCGACTAAATAATTGTTGTTTTTTGAATAGAATCCTTCAGATTTGCAGTTAATTCTTATTAGTGCCCGATTTTTCTAGCATGCAAAAAGTGTTGTGGTTTCAACTGCCTGAAGTTTCGCACAGGTAAAACAGATCACGAATAAGAGTTATCTGAAAGTCTGAAGAATGCGACTGGATTGCTCTCAACAATTATTTTGTCGACTCGCACAAAAGTCTCAGTTGAATAATACAGAGAAATCGGACTAACAAAGACTTAAAGGGACTGGATACAGATGGTAGATTTTCCGTCATATCCTACAAGGGAGATAACTTTTGTGAACTTCCTGTATGCTTCCTGCACAACAGCCCCATCCATAAATGGGTCTACTCTAAAAGGAAAAAAATTGCTCCCGTTGGGAGTAAATTCTTTCCTTTTCTGAGTAGACCCCTTTCCAGAAGGGAGGGAAATCATATTCGATAGAGTTGCCTCCCCTGGATTCCTGTTGGATCGACAACAGTCCAATATAGATTTGAAAGGAATGCTAGCTGGGAAGGCTTCCCTCACCACACAAACCGCCCAGTATTTATCAAGATTTAATTCAATCATCTCAAAAAAGCAGTCAACTTCTGACATAATATAAAATTAATTTTAACTTCTACAAAGATGGACTTCATCTAAACGATGATCTGGTAGAGTTGTGCCTATTAATATTCTATAAATTTATCCGTAGGATAGCGGCATAAAGACTGAAATATCAAAATACCCACAATATATATGGTACATGAATACTTCAAAATTGCATATTTGGAAACAGAATAAGGATTGAAATCCTCAAGCTAATATCATCACCCAAGATCCAGATTTTTAGTGAAAACTTTTTAGTCTAGTGCAATTATGATTGAACTGTTTGAGCTACTGTGTTTTTGTTATCCGAATAAGGATTGCCTTGTTTGGACTAAAAACTAAAACTATGCTGAAACAAAATGATTGGAACCACCTTATGAGTAAGAATTGCCTTGTTCAGCAAATCAAACAAAAAAGACATATTTTTTTTTGTAAAACAACAACAACAACAACAACAAAACAACAATAACAACAACAACAACTAAGTTTAGCTTAGTTTAGTAGAATTACACTGAAATTCTTTAAGCTACAGCATTTTTGGTAACCACATAACAATTGGTTTGCAAGAATTTTCTGAGCGACTGTATTTTGTTAACCAAATAAGAATTGCCTTGTTTGGACTAAAAACTAAAACTATACTAAACCAAAATGTTGGAACCACCTTATGAATAAGGATAGCCTTGTTTCCTCTTCCTCTTGGGGTCTGGGAAGGGCTGCGGTTTGTGACTGTGGCACTCCCTGGACTTTTCTCTTACCATTTTTTTGTTTACTAAATCAAATTAAAGGCTCCATATTCCTCAAAAATATACATTTTATTATCCAAGAAAGGTTTAATTAATTGATATATGGTATTAATACAATTATGATATGTGGCACCTGACTGCCTGTAAAATGTCAGTTAGTCTCTCGTTCTTGAAATGAAACGATTTTTTTTATCGTACCTCTGAACTAATGTTGCCAACTTTTATTTCAGGGATACGATAAAAAATCATTTCATTTTGATCTAGTTCAAAAACGAGAGACTAACTGAAATTTTACAGGCTGTCACATGCAACATTTTTTTTTATCGTATTAATACTATTTATCAATTTGTTAAACATTTCTTGGATACAAAATGTCCATTTTTGAGGAATATGGAGCCTTAAAAAAGATATTTTGGCAACTTGCTTAAAGAACGAGGAGAAATAACAGTGATAGTATTATTGTAATCGAAACATTACAAAAATAGAGAAAGTTTACATGTAGATGCCAAAGAGTTCGTATTAGACAAGTATAATTTGTTTAATCATAATACTAAGAATTACAAAGGGAAAAGAATTGGGAGACTGAAACTACCACAGTCGGAGAAAATAATCCTTTAACATTTTTAGAACTTGTAAATGACAGTTTTCTATAACAACATGTGAAAAATCCAACTAGATACTGTCATAATGACAGCAATCAGTTTTTGATTTGGTACTTGCAAACGAGCCAAACATGTTGGAAGAAATAAACTATACACCACCCTTAGGATAAAGGGGACATTTAGTGTTACACTTTAACCTAATTCTTTATACAAAACAAAACTCAACTGTATATGAGAAGTTCAACTTTTCAAAGCCGATTATAAAACAATTAATGAAAATCTGGAAGAAGTTAACTAACTATCAATTCCAATTTGTCCATGAATGAGGCCTGAAAAAACTTTAACGACATTATGTATAATCTACTTTAAACGATAATATACCGGTGTGTAAAGTTCTGAAACGGATTACACCTCATGGGTGAACTGAAACCAATAAAAACAAAAAAGCTGGAATAAGTACATACACAACAAAAATATTAAAAAACAACAAAAAAAAAAAAACAAAAACAAAAAAAAAAAACAACCAAAAAAAAACAATAACAACACAACCCCCCTCCCCCCCAATAAAAAAAAAAAAGCAAAAAAAAAAAAAAAAAAAAAAAACAAAACAAAAAAAAAAAAACAACAACAACAAAAAAAAAAAAAAAAAAAAAAAAAAATGTGCGGAAGCCAAAATAATCTGTAATAGAATCATTAAGAAAGCAAAACAAGATTATGAGTGTAACCTGACGGAAAATAAAAAAAAAAAAGTAAAGTAACAAGTCCTTCTGGAACTATATAAGAACAAATATGAAAACAAGGGAAACTATAGGGAATTTACAAGATAGCAATGGTCAAGTGAAAACTGAAAATTTGGAAAAGGCAGAAATCCTAAATAAATTCTTTGTAAGCGTTTTCACCAAAGAAAATCTAGAAAACATACCAAATGTACCAGCTAGAACAGTTAAAAATTTCGGTACTGTAGAAATAAACATCGATATTGTTACAGTAGCGATTACGTTTTTCTTGTCCGTTTATGCGTTTGGGGTGCGTTTTAAAATCGTGGCATAACGTTTGCGTTTCGACAACGTTTCTAGCGTTTCATATCGTTTCGGCCAATCAAATTACAGAGCAAAGCGTTTCACTCAAACGCTTAATTTGCATATGCGCACTGAGGAGATACAAACGTTTTCTCGAAACGTTTTTCACCGTTTCGGCCAAGCAGCTTGCCTTATCGAAACGCTTTTTCCGTTTCGGCCAATCATTTGACCGTTTCGCACCGTTTGTATGTTAGACCAATCGAATCATAAATACCTGTTGGACCGTATTAAACCGTGTTTATTACAACTAAAGTACTCTGTATCTACGTATTAAAATTATATTTATTTTATTTTATTTTATTTATTTATATTTTCTTTATAAAATATATTTTGGTATTTTCGAAAGAATAAACATGATTAATTATTATACTTTGTGAAGCCTATTATTTTTACACTGCAATCATGACAATCAACGTCTTTTGACAATTACATGTTTTAGCACATAGTACTCGATATAAAATATTTAGCAGATGACATTTTGAAGTTTATATAATTTCCTGAAAACAGATTTTGGCATTTCATACAAATTGCCTGCAAATGATTTGACAATATCAGAATGCCTTAACCAAGAAAATATTTATTTATTTTATTTATCTTACTTTTATATTTTATTTTATTTTTATTTATTTATTTTTTATTTTATTTTTATTTTATTTATTATTATTATTATTATTATTATTATTATTATTATTATTATTATTGCATAATTTTAGATGTATGTAAATGGCTACGATTTGTCATTTAAATCGGCAGGCTTTTCTGACTTATTTTGTTTTTAAGGTGTGCGGTAAAAATGCCAGAGCTGAAAATGCCATATGCAAAAATGTTAGAGGAAAAATGCAACAAGTAAAAATGCCAGAGGCTACCTGGTAAAATGTCATAGGAAATAATCCCATAAGTAAAAATGCCAGAGATAAAACTTATACAAGTTTAGTCCTTTATTTGACTTCCATGTAGCACAATTTGACAGCATCATGGGAAAAGGTGAAAAGATGCAACAAGAGTATATATGTCCAAATAGACTCCCCCACACTCTATATTGGAAGAGTCTAATTCAATGTTAGGCATGTCAGGTTATGTGATTTAGATAATCCTAGCGAAAAATGACTGAACTGTGCAAACAATGGCTACCCTGATCAAATGCCGCATTTTTCAGTGTCTGATCTGGATCTGCACTGTTTTCCAATAGCCTGTTTTGTGTCTCCAAATTAAAGTGAGTTAAACTGTTTTCACATCAAAAAAAAAAAAAAAAAAAAAAAAAAATAATAATAATAATATCATCTGCTTATATCTAAACAAAGCAGGTTAAATGTTAACCTTTACCACTCGTTTATTCAGCAGACAACAAAGTGATGACATTTTTTTCGTTTCTCCAGAAAACAGGATTTGACATTTCATGCCAGTTGTCTCTATTCAAGACAATTTGCATGAAATGTACAGAATAGTCAGTTGATGACATTTTGAAGTATTTTTCTTATGTTATCCTGAAAACAGGTGTCGGCTTTTCATACATATTATCTCCACAGGACTTCACTTCCCCTGCAAATTGTCTTCAGTGGAGATTTGCGTGAAATGTCAAACCTGTTTTACGGGAGAAAATAAGAAAAGAAGTCATGAATTTGCCATCTGCTGAGTTAGCCCAGAGAGTGATAAAGGTTCAACTGGACAATGAATCGTTGACATAATCCATTCTGTTGGTGATATGTGTAGACCACGATCAGACTGCGCGGAAATGCCGGTTCACCTTGGTCTAAGCTGTTCTCAAATACCATAAGGTCGTTTCTTATTTCTATTCAAAGGGGCTAATATATATTCAACCAGTGCCGGCCAAACCAGATCAGCTTGCGCAGCAGGATCAAGATGAAAGATTTTCTACACCAGTCTGAACTACGTCGAACCTGTGAATTGCCATTATTGTTTTGAGTAATATTTCTCCCTCCCCCCTCCCCCTCACGTCCCTCCCCCTCACGCCCCCTCTTTTTTTTAAAATGAAATGTACACTGTCGTTTAGACAAATGGTTCTGGAACAGATGATCTGCTTTACTGAAATTTATTGTTAGAATTATGTGTCACCAATACTAATCCTTTCATTAGATCCTTATCCAGTGAAAACGTCCCTCTGAGCATAGGTGTTACTCAGATTAAAGTGAGTGGATCAGTCTAGTGCATAATGGTGTCCACTCAGTTCACTGATCAGGTCATTAGTATAAAATACTGTAATACATGAATCGCTCAGTATCCATCTAATACACAGACTGATCAGAATCGTAAAATATAAATAGGTCCATTTTTACTTGTTTGGGCCATTATTTTTCGAATACGATGCACTGTGCACATCATGGCAATTATGTGGACAGTCGGCAAATATCTTGCTGGAGGGCTTTCATGAAAGTATATTCTCACTATGAAAACATTTTTGGCATGTATATGCAAAGCTGTTAACCTTAAGAACGCTATATTTTAATATTAGAAGACGATGTGCTGGATAAACAGATCAAATGTATGGACGAGCAGCAATGACCCAGAGCAGAGTGCGCGGATGCACATTCTAATCTAGTATTTTGCATATTGCAACCTATACTTAAATATTAGAAGACGATGCACTGGAGAAAACAGCAGATCCTTTCGAATAATAATAATAATAAAAATGTACAGACGAACTGCAACGAATCAGATCAAAATGCACGGATGAACATACAAATCAATGTTGCATTTATAGCACATTGTAGTCTGGATACTCCTAAAAGGGTAATTGACAAACAGTGAAGACCCAGATCAGATGCCGCAGAACGTGACGTCTGATCAGGGTATCCATTATTTGCAAATAGTTCAACCATTTGTTTCTCTACATAACATAGCCTGGCATACCTAAAATCGAAATTAGAATCTTCCAGTATATAGGGTGGGTGAGTTCATTCAGTAACAATAGGTTAAATATTAGAAGATAATGTGCAAGACTATTGGCAAATCGTATCGAATAAGACAATGTACAGATGAGCAGCTACGAAGCAAATCAGAGTGCGCGGATGCCCTATATTTATCACGAATGTAGGAAAGAAAGTATCAGGAAAAAAAGTATCCAGAATAAAAGTATCGGAAAAAAAGAATCCGGAAAAAAAGTATCAGGAAAAAAAATAAGTCTCAGTTTCATGTACAAAGAATAGATAAAAGGCTATGTAATGTCATCCTAATTAATCTTTAATTGCATTTTGATCATTCAGTACCAAAATTCAGTGTTAATCCTGAGTGATGGTAAGGTTTTTAATTGCACTTTGATAATTCAGTATCAAACTTTGGTACCAATCATAATCATGTTAATCCTGATTGATGGTAAAGGTCAATGGTAATTAAATTGTTTACTGTTTGTTGATTGTTTTGTTAATTTATTATTGACTTTAATGAGTTTGTTTGAAATTATCATTGCTAAACAAAACAATTATATGCAGACATAATCTTAAATGGTCTTTAAAGTACCCTTTGATCAAGTAAGTGCAAACATTCATATTTTGTTAAAATGATTTTATTTCTGATTTTTATTTTTGATTGATAATTTGCATGTTTATCACAAAAATCACAATTTGTAAATTTTGGATAAAGTATAATCCCATTGGTAGAAATTAACATATGTAAATTGTTAATACATGTATATAAGCTGAAAAAGTTAATTTTCTATCAGTATATTGTGTGCAATTTTTTCATATGTGCTTATCTATATAAGAAAAAATGGAGTTAATTACAACTTCTAAAGGTGGACTTAAGTTATGTTTTGAGGGTTTTATGTATACCAAGGCCTATACTAGAAAGACAAAAGTGTGGTGGAAGTGTTCCAAGAAAACTAGCTTAGGGTGCCGTGCTACTTTGAGTACTGCACAAGACCACACAAATCCAGTTCCTGGGCAGCCACACAACCATCAAGCGGATGAGACAGATGTGGTATATGTTAAACATAGAAAAAACATGCGTGACCAAGCTGCTTCTTCCTTAGACAAACCATCCCAGATCTTTGCCCAAACAGTTTCCCAGATGCCGCCTGAGGTTCTATCATTCTTACCAACTGAGGAAAACGTGAAACGTAGTTTACGTTACCAGCGTCGTACACCTCCTGTTCCACAGAATCTGTCAGAATTTGTCATTCCAGACGAATGGACAACAACTGCCGGTGTCAACCAAGAACCCTTCCTTCTGTATGACAATGGTCCTGACAGCAATTCCCGAGTTATAGCCTTTGCTACAGAGGCTGACCTACGCCGACTATCTGCAGCTGATACTGTTTTCATGGACGGAAACTTTGCCATGGCACCTAAACTATTCTCCCAACTTTATGTTCTTCGAGTTCCTTTCGGAGAAACGTCTGTGACATGTGTTTATGCGCTCTTACAACACAAAACTCGCGCTGCCTATGATGAGTTGTTACAGGCAATAGTTGATAAATGTGAAGCCATTGGATTAGTCATGAACGTTCAGACAATTATCACAGACTTTGAGGAAGCTGTACTGCGTGCTGTAGCAGGTGTGTTTGGTCGCGATGTTAACAGCAAGGGGTGCTTCTACCATTTAACACAAAGTACCTGGAGAAAGATTCAAAGCCTTGGACTAGCTCAACATTATAAGTCCAATGAAGATTTCAGACAGTTTTGTGGCATGCTTGATGGATTAGCTTTTCTGCCACATGCTGATGTTCAACAAGGAATAGAGTATTTAAAGACAATTGCTCCGGCTGAAGCTACAGACCTTGTGGCATACTTCGACAAAACATATGTTAGTGGTACATTCAGGTTACTTCCAGGTGACAACAATATTATTCGTGTGCGACATGTTCAACCGCTCTACCCACCTGTAGTCTGGAGTGTCCATGAGGCTACACTGAACGACAGTCCAAGGACAAATAATGTGTGTGAAGGATGGAATAATAAATTTCTTAATCTTGTTGGACACTACCATCCATCAGTTTGGAAACTAATCCAGTGGTTCCAAAAAGAAAATGCTACCGTCAGGACAGTGATCCAACAGGATGCTGTTGGAAATCCTCCCAAAAGGCGTGTTAAAAAAGGACTTGAACGCTTGCAGCATCGTCTAAGAACTCTTTGTGAGCAGTACAATAGCGGCAATAAAACTCTTCCAGAATTCCTTGAAGGAGTGGGACACAACATACGCATTAACAAACACTATGAAATCAATGAGTGAATAAGTGCAAGAATACAATAAAAATCTAGTGCTCATTTGAACACTTTGAACACATTACGAAAACATGACTATACAAATACATTGTAAACTTGATCGTCGAAAAAACGAAAATATAGATTGAGGATACTTATTAGAACCACCTCATTGAGGCGTTTCTAACGAGTACCCACAATCTATATTTTAGAGCAGAAATAAAAAAAACATAAAGTATACCCCTGTAAACCCCAGTTTTACTATATAAAAGTGGGGTTCAAGGGGGTCAAACTAATATAGGCGTGTTTTCCAATCATGAGGTTTAAAGGCCCTCTCAACACTATTTAGGTCATTTTGGACAAATACTTTGTGCGGTCACTTTCATTTGCATGGAGGCACAAAATGCTTAGGTTAGTAAGGTATTGTGGTGAATGGTGAAAAGAGAGATAGCTCAAAATGAGGAATTTCTCTTTTTACTAAACCAGAAAAGTAGACTTCAGCATCAAATCTATGATAATGTTGTATTGATATATTGCAATTAAAAACACATTGTTCACACATGTATTTATTACATCATTACGTTAATTGGAGGTTTAACATCCCTGTCTACACTATATAGGTCATTTCGGAGACGTTGCTACTAATTTGTGGGACTGTTACCCGACATTGAGATGAAATATCATCTCAAGCCCTGCCGCCCAATGAAACCCAAATAGGGTTCATGAGCATGGACTTTAGCTTGTTTAATTGGAGGTCTAACATCCCTGTCTACACTATATAGGTTCTTTTGGAGAGTTGCTTCCAGCTTGTGGGACTTTTACCCAACATTGATATGAAATGACATCCCAAGCCCTGCCACCCAATGAAACCCAAATAGGGTTCATGAGCATGGAGATCCGACTTGCACACTTAGCTCAAATGAGGAATTTCTCTTTTTACATCCCTGTCTACACTATATAGGTCATTTTGGATAGTTGCTTCTAACTTGTGAGTCTTTTACGAAACATTGAGATGAAATGACATCTCAAGCCCTTTTATAAGGTAAGGATTACAGAGATAGGTTGCAAAATTTATTATTAAACTGAAAAGTACTAGTAAACATACAAAAGGATCCTAATCATCATCTCATTGTAACATCAGAGGCGAATCTGGTTAAAACTGATACTTTTTTTCCGGATACTTTTTTTCCTACTCAAAAGTGATACTTTTTTTCCGATACTTTTTTTCCTGATACTTTCTTTCCGATTACCATTTATCACATATTTTCATGTATTCCTCTTTTTTAATATTGGTAAAATTACTTTGTATCTACATGTATTCGATAGTTTAAAATGAAAATGACTTTTTATCAAAGATGAATGGATGAAATTGAAATGTTTTTTTTTTTTTTTTTTTTTTTTATTTGTTCAAAACTGACTTAGCAGTTTTTAAGTAAGTCTTCTTCGATATATATTTTTTACATTACGTCTGGTGTTGTCTTAATTTCAAATATACGAGCATTATATCCTTTTAAGGCATTACCTGTTTATGCATGATGTTTCTTTTTTTCCTCATCCAAACAGATTTGGAAGTGCACCTGCATATCATAAAACTTCCAATAAACAATACATGGAATGAGTATTTCCTATACCTCACCCTCCTTAAGAAATACACAGGCTAATATTATGTAACATTTGAAAGATCAAAAAGGGGATAGTATAAATAAAAAAAATATGTAAATAAATAAAAATTGGAAAATATCATGATATTATACGCATTAATTGCACAGTACTCCAGATTCATGTAGCATAGAGTATTTGATAATAATTGATGTGTGTCTTCATTTTTCCACTAAAATAATTTTGTTGTGTATAATTATTAGAATCACCTCACAGAGGTAATTTTAATGAGTACCAACCATATATTTTCTGGAGGAGAAACATGAAAATACAAGATATGATCATAATCATAAATCGATCATAAAGTTTCTCAAATGAACCTCATTTATTTATTTATTTATTTATTTATTTATTTATTTATTTACTTATTTTTAAAGTAAATAAGAACACTTCAAAAACTGGATCCTAATTCTACTGATGGAGAACTGTATAATAAGTCTGATAGGAAATTAAAAAAAAAAAATAAAAAATAAAAAAAATGATTGTATCCAAAAATGTGAATATTTACTTTCTGCAATTGCGCAAACTGAATTTTCTGAAACACAGTTATTTCTACAAACTCTGTATGTTTAGTGACTATTCAGATCAGCCTGTACGTCTGCACAGTCTGATCAGTCTTCACCACACGCTCTAGAAGATCTACTGCTTCTTCGTCCAGAAAACACAGACTGATAAGATTGCGGGATGTGCAGACTGATCCACATATTCACTGAAAAAAAACATTCTTTTTTGCAGGAATTAAAGTGATTCTGCCAAAAACTGTTAAACTCCTTTTCCGTTGAATATTGCATTTTAAGACACAACGTGTTTTCCAGTACTTTCAAAAGTCAATAATCAATCATTCTTAACTGGAAGTTGAAAGGCATTCCTATCAATATTCATTGCTAGGAATGAATGAAAAATAAAGATTTTGTTCTTATATTTCCCGTAAAATGGCATTTAACATTTCAAATCCTATTTTTCAGAAAAAATAAAAACAAAATCTTATTAATTTCTTGTCTGCTGAAACTGCCCCATAGCGTGGTAAATAATTCTTAAATGTCTTTGCGAAAAAAAGTGCTCCAAAATTATGCTTTTCCTGAACAATGGATTTATTTATTATACCCTTTTTAGTGATTATCTTTTAGTTTGACGAAGCTTTGAAATTGTACTAATGGAAATTTATGCAGAAGAGGGAATTTGATGATAAACTAGCATATTAAGACATAAATGTTAATTTATCCATAAAATATGTTGTGGGTATTCATTAGAACTGCCTTTGCGAGGCGATTTTATTAAAAACAACCAGCTATATTTTAATGAGTAAAAAGAAAAAAAAAATGCACACCAACCTTTCGCCAAATTACCGACCTTATCTGTTTCTATGTTTTAATCATAAACTTTACTAATGTCAGTAATTTCCCCTTATTAGGACCCTACCTATAAGGTTGGCCAAAGTCACCAAGAACTTCTTATTTTTATCTGCTTATGGCCATTAGCGTGTTATGTAATCTAAATTGTGTCTTTAATAGCTAATTGCCACCATCTAATATCCTAAATCATCGCGGAAGGAAAATATAACGAAATACACGTATTTACTCTAGATTTTTTCCTACCGCTACTTAGCCGCAATTTTGGACAGGGAACTCCCGTATACGCTGATACAGTGAAATGTTAATCTGCAAAACCGTGACATAAAAATACATGTTTAGAAATCGTTGTTATTATTATTATTATTATTACTACAAATATTACATTCATTGATGTGAGTCTAATCATTGCATTCAATATAATCAAGTGGCTTTAATACCACTTGATGTAATTTATAATCGAAATATTTATGTACCCAGTGTTTGTCTCAGGTGAGAAAATAGTGTGCAACAAACAACTATTACCTGACTGCACCGGCAAGCATCGAACCCGCGACTCCTGATCACCAGTCAGAAGCGCATCCGACTGAGCTACAGAGTCCGGCCACTATCACTGTCCGTCAAAACACATTTCCTGTTTATTGCATCAGATACTCGTCTCCATAAAATTATTTGACTATTATTTTTATTAATTTTATAACAATTATAATTAAGTGAAATTGGAAAAAAAAAAAAAAAAAAGATGTAAAATAAATTGAGTCCGCGGGATTTTGAATGGCTAATTCTGCAAACGCTAAAACGTTTGAAACCAGACATGGTTTCCATGACAGCGTTTTCCGAACGCTAATGTGATTGGTTAATATTTGAAACGCTTGAAATGTTTCAGAAACGATGATCTGATTGGCTAAAACTGTAAACGATCGTTTAAGCGTGGTCGAAACGCTGCGTTTCCAAACCGTTAAAAAGCGTTTTGCATGCGTTTCCGTGGACATGAAAAACGCTGTCACCACTGTAATATATAAAATGAGGGAATAAAAATATGCCGGTCCTGACAACTTTCATCCGAAGTTACTAGCTGAAACACTAGAAAATATCAAAATTCCGGTAACAAAATTGTTAAAAAAAATCCCTAGAAGAAGCCAAAATACATGATTCCTAGAGATTAGCAATCATTACTCCTATCATTATAAAGTACCAAAAGCAACGCAGAAAATTATAGACCTATTACTTTTACTTCAGTATGTTCTAAATTAATGGAAAAAAAGTGTCTAATAACCTGTTTCTTAGACCATCAACAGGGATTTAGTCCAGGTCGATCCTGCATAACCCAACATATGGAAGCCTGTGACAAATGACAGAAGATTTCGATAACAAAAAATTCAGTAGATGTGATATATTTCGACTTCCAAAAACCCTTTTGATTCATTTCCTTATAAGCGATTATTAAGCAGATTAAAGGTATACGGTATAGGAGGCAATGCTTTAGCAAGGATCGAAGATTTTAATAGAATAGACAATTAACGGATCATCCTTTGAATGGGTAAGGGTCACTTCTGGCATACCACAAAGACCAGTTCTAGGACCCGTTTGTTCCCGGTCTTCAATAATGATCTGCTAGACACTATCCACAAAATTCTTAGACTTTTTGCGGACGATGCCAACTATAGAAAGGTCAACACAATAGAAGATGCAGAAATGCATTAATGCAAGATAATGTTTACAGAGCAGTTAATTGGTTGGAGGATTGGCAAATTAATTTTGGCAACGAAAAAGGTAAACATATGCATTTGGGTCCCAACAGTGACTTTTCGAAATGATATATAGCACGTGACAAAAGTGGAGAACCCGTAGTTACTATCCAAAATGAAAAAGACCTTGGTGTGATCTTCGACGATAAATTCAAATTCTCGTTACATATACAAAATTGTGTCAAAAGTACTAATAGAAACCTCGGGATCATCAGAAGAACCTTCTCGTATATGAATATAGATACGTCTTTACATCTTTCCATATCTCTTACAAGACCACACCTTGAGTATAGATCCAGTTTTTTGCCAGTGATGTACAAGAAGGACTGTATTGCCTTGAGAATGTTCTGCGACGGGCTATAAAAATATTGCCACATTTAAAAATGAAATCATATCCGGATAGAGTTAGGTTTGCGTTGATTACAATATCGCTGACTCAAATTTGACATAGTAACTGCAACCAAAATCAGTTATTCACGGGGGGGGGGGGGGGGGGGGACAATCACACAAAATCAAACAATAAGAAACATTGTAAACTAAGTTCGGTTAGATATCAGGAAGACAACGGATAATCAACCAATGGAAAAATTTGCCAGAAAGTATAGTCTGAGCACCGTCATTAAATCAGTTTAACTCAAGATTAAACAATTAATGGAAATTAATGCCAATAAAGCCTCAGTCAGGGGCATCATATTCGCAACATCATCACCAGTACATAAGAAGAATACCATAATGGATCTAGGCTAACGCCTAACAGCGATCCCGACGACAAGTAAGACAAGTAACACAGCCCTGTATGAGATACCCTGTTTTGACAACTGTGTCGTTCCATTCAAGATGGTGGACAGCGGCAGGAGAGAATGTGAGTCATATTTTATTTCTTGTTAACTTCTCAAATTTCGTTGTCAGCGTACCTGGTTGTAACAGCCTTGTACGCTGTTGTTTGGAGCTCATTTTCCTAACTCAGTCCAACTGCACTGCCCAGAATAATGTATAGTCGGAATTTATGAACAATAAGCCGGGGGCAGCGTGATTTATTTCCATTACTGCGTCTTTTAAGCAGCCTTTTTTTTGTTATTTTTTTTTCCATTTTCTCCTCAATTGCCATCCAGTCATCTTCAGAACTCATCCCCCTTCCTGTGACAAGCCAAAGAAATGCCGCCGGATTATGATATCTAAGTTTATCACAAATGGATTGTTGACTGTGTATATACGGCTTGATTTGGGCTGTTTACGGTGTAGACGGGACGAATTTTATTGGCGATTTGCTTACGGTGTTTATTCCGTATTTGTTTACCGTGTAGAGCTGTCTCTATTTACCGTGCAGAACTGAAATAAGCATATATGTCGTTATTTCAGTGTAGAACAAAAGAAACATGATTTAGAAGAAAATGTTTGCGAGGGACGCTAGATGGGGGAAAAATCGCTGCTTTAAAGACGCAATAAGAGAGAAAAAAAATCGCTCTCCTCTCGGCTTATTGTTCATATATCCCGATCACAGACTAAACGATCGTCGATTTCTGATCAGTGCAGCTAGATTGTGATAGGAAACCTCCAAACAATTATGTGCAAGGCTGTTACAATCAGCTCTGACAACGAAACTGGAGGGTCTTTGTAGAAAAAATAATACGACACACTTCTTTCCTGTCGTTGGCCACCATCTTGGATTGAACGACACAGTTTCCAAAAACAATCTATATGGCATCACGTACAAGACTGTATCTCCTATGTATTAGTTAACTGTGTATGACATTCGTTTTTAGCTCTAGAGCTTTTGTCATGGCATGGTTCCCGTCCGTCCGTGCGTCAGTCCACCCGTTTACTTTTTCTCGTTTACGCGATAAACTCCACATTTTAAGTCCGATTCTTTTGAAATTTGTACAGATTATTTGTATTATTGTAAAGATTAATCCTATCGAAAATGATGATAATCCGTCAAATATAATGGAAAACGGGCCCTTTTGAAATTTTGGTTATTGTTTTCCTAGTTTACGCGATAGTCCACATTTTTTATTCGATTCTTTGGAAACTTCCATAGAATGTTTATGTTACTGTAAAGATTAATCTTATTGAAAATGAAGATAATTCGCCAATTATAGTGGAAAAAGAGCTCTTTTAAAATTTTATTTTTTTTCTCGTTTACGCGGTTAAGTCCACATTTTTGATACGATTCTTTTTAAACTTGCACATATTGTTTGTATCATTTTAAAAACCAACTCTACTGAAAATAAAGAAAATCCGTCGAACAGTTTGGGAAAAGGGCCCTTTTAAAATTTTGTTTATTTTTTTCTCGTTTACGCGATTAAGTCCACATTTTTCGTTCAATTCTTTTGAAACTTGCACATATAAGTTGTATCATCATAGACATCAACCCTATTGAAAATGAAGTAAAGCCGTTTTAAAGTTTGGTTATTTTTTTTCTCGTTTACGCGATAAAGTTCACATTTTTATCCAATTCTTTTGAAACTTGCATAGATTGTTTGTATCATCATAAACATCAACCCTACTGAAAGTGAAGAAAATCCATCAAGTAGTTTTGGAAAAAGAGACATTTGAAATTTTGAATTTATACTTGAAGACAACACAGCCGTATACAACTTGAAGGTCGTGGGTTCAAATCCCGGTGGATCCAAGAAAAAAAAAATGTTATTTTTTTTTCATTACATCACTATATCATTTTTTATCATGAAGTTCTTGAATCCTCTAAAATTGGAGAAACTCGGATAATAACTTTGGGAAAGGGAATTTCTTTTAATAGTGCTTGTTTTCCCTATATAGGGGTATAGGATGAATTACTGATAAGGGTCTTTATAATTATGGTTATGATCAATTCCCACTGGCGGCAAGATTTTTCTTGGTAAACTGGCAAGATGACCTTATGTCATGGCAGGGTTCCCTTTTGTCCGTGCATCCATTCGTCTTTGCACATGTTGCCTGTACCTCATTATACCATTTATTCCTGAAAGGCTTTAAACTATTACCAAACTACGAATTTTAAACTCTTGAAAGATTATGCTGACAACAAAATTAGTAAAACTAAAAGTCAATAGTTCACAGATAAGGTAGAAAACGCGGGCCCCGTAGCCTAGTGGATAAGAGAGTTGACTCTTAATCCATTAGGTTTCTCACCGCTGCGGTTCGAGCCCAGCTCGGGTCATATGTGGGAAAGCCAAGTTCTGCTTACGGATGGTCAGGTGGTTTTTCTCCGGGTACTCCGGTTTTCGCCCACCTTCGATGAACGATCGGCTCGATATAAGTGAAATATTCTTGAAAGGGCCGTAAAACCCAAATAAAAAAAAAAAAAAAAAAAAAAAAAAAAAATGTGAGATAAAGAGAAGTAAATGTTATTAGCGGTTTCTCATTTTGATGCAATGTTTTAAATTGAACTCTTCCGCAGACACAATAGAATTCTGTCGTAGACACATAAAACTTTAGTATTGTTTGGTAAGAGATTCAGTGTTTATTGAGGCTTATTCAGCAGGCAATTCATGAAAACATAAGCATTCTAGAAACTGTTTATAATCAGCGATTTTCCAATTTGTGAGATTTGTTTTTTATGCAGTTATGCAGTGCAATGACCCATAAAAAAAAACAAAAAAAAAACAAAAAAAAAACAAAAAAAAAAAACAAACAAAAAAAAAAACAAAAAAAAACAACAACAACAACAAACAAACATAAAAAAAAAACAAAAAAAAACGAAACAAAACAAAAAACAAACAAACAAAAAAAAAAAAAAAAAAAAAAAAAAAAAATACAACAAAAAATTATCATCGATGGTTCCCACTTTTTGGTTTGAATAATGAAAATTGCATGAGAGGTTATTCAAAGCATTTTTCATGCGGAAACAGTCTCTTACCTGCAAAGAAAGTTATTTTACCAGTGGTAAAAACCGAAAAAGAACAACAGATATCGTACTTGCCAGTAGGGCGACTGAGGCCCTCGTGGGCCTCTTGTTACCTTCTCGCCATGGCTTTAGCGAAAAGTACACGGAATTACATTTACATTCTCGGGGTCCCAGTTATAATGCTAGCCTGTGTGCACTGAAGTATTATACCACGTTGTATTCAAAAACAGATTTCATGGTGCATGGTTTCTTACAGTCGTTAGGAATATTGAAATCCCTGGCTAGACAGCTTGGACTAAAATTTCTCACGGAATGTTTCAAAGGATCAAAATGTAATTAGTATAAGAAAGAAGTGAACACAGTGACCGTATTTACTCTAGTACACGAACATTTGGGTCGCTTTAACTCTTTCACTGCCACAGGCGATAATAATAGGTTTTGCAAACAACATAGATCCAGATGAGACGGCTCACAGAGCCGTCTCATCTGGATCTACGCTGTTTGACATTCAGTCTTTCAACTTCACATATAAACGTCTTTCCAAAAGATAGTTTGTTAAAATAAAAAAGCAGACGACAAATGTCGTCTGAAATTTGGCGCCGAAAGAGTTATTCGAAAAAGTGCTTTCGAACATGCGCAATGCTGATTTGTTTCGATCTGATCAAAGCACCGAACTTTATAACTATTCACCCTAAGTATTCGGATATACAAGTCTGAGTAAACAGTGCAGACCCAAATCAGACGCCACAGACCAGAGTATCTAGCAATTTTAGACACATTCACAGGAAGGTTAAACCGACTTTCTGAAATTTTAGAAGTATAAGTTAAAGAGAAGTACATAGTCAATGTTAAGATGTTAGTGTGCAATTACTTAAGGTAAATACGGTATCTTAAAGGGGAACGCAACCTTAAAGCATCTTGCACTGCAAAGTAAAGCGCTTCACAAACCATGAATTTTTATACAAATTTGATCAAAATCGGTCAAGAATTAAGAAAGTAATGGAAAATTGAATATTTTAACACTGGTGGTATGGGCACCGCCATTTTGAATATTCAGTGAGGTTTCACAAAAGTTTAAAAATCTATTTTAAAAGTTGTTCGTCTTACAAATTTGGATTATTTTGGAGGAAATGATTGCTTGCCACTACAATTCAGCTTATGTTAAACACCGTAGCAAAATATTCTTGAATACCCATTATAATTAGGTTTTTGTTTGTGTTATTTGAGCTGTATGACGTCACAAAGCCTAAAATATGGCGGCATCCGTGGCGGCCATTTTGTATGTAGTCAAACCACTGTAATTGCCTTTTTTCTGACCGATTTTGATAAAACTTGCATCAAAGTAAATGGTTTGCTTAGCAGTTTGCTTGGCACTTTACTCCAGGAAACACTAGCAACTTATGTTGCTTTCTCCTATTAGTGAATCAAATGTATCCAAAGTATCCTATGATAATAAAAATTTGTCGAAGGCGACGGGTGCAAGGGACTGACCCTGCGAACGTCCTCTGGATCCGCCCCTGAGGGACTGCACTGTTTGCTATACAGCATTTTTAAATTTATCAACAGGCAGTGAAATGGATGTGTCAATTTTCAGCTCACCTGAATAAATATTAGGGTGAATTATTGTGATCACTCTCTGTCCGTTGTCCGTCGTCGTATGTTAACATTGTTAACATTCTAGAGGTCAAGGTGTTTTACCCAATCTTAAAGAAACTTGCTGAGAATGTTTGCCCATATAAAATCTAGGTCAAGTTCGAAACTGGGTCACTTGGGGTAAAAAACTAGGTCACCAGATCAAATCAAATGAAAATCTTGTTAACACTTTAGAGGTCATATTTTTAAAATAATCATCAAGGATCTTGCTCAAAAATTTTGTCTTGATTTTTCTTTAGGTCGATTTCTAAACTGGGTCACTTGGGGGTAAAAAATAGGTTACCAGGACAAATCAAAGGAAAACCTTGTTCACACTCTAGAGGTAATTGTTTTAAGTAATCGTCATAAATGTGCTCAAAATGTTTGTCTTGATGATTTCTAGGTCAAGTTTAAAACTGGGTCACTTGGGGTTAAAAACTAGGTCACCCGGTCAAATCAAAGAAAAACTTTATTAACACTCTATAGGTCACATTTTGGAAGTGATCATCATGAATCTTGCTCAAAATGTTTGCCTTGATGATTACTCGATTGTTTGGAACTAGATCACTTATGATCTATATTTCACGGTCCACTGACTTTCTTAAGTTTTTGCTATTAGGTCAGTTTCTCAGTAACTATTGGTTCTACAGCCAGCGATACTTAGCACATGCGTACATCTTAGTATGGCCTCTTGAGCACAGTCACCCATATTTGACTTTGATCTGTATATCACTGTCTATTAGGCTTGCTGCATCGTCTTATTTGTTAATCATGATGAATCTTGGTCAGAATGTTTGTTTTGATAATTTCTAGGCCAGATTCTCTGAGTGCTATGATACTCAGGTGAGCGTTACAGAGCCATCAAGGCCCTCTTGTTTTGGATAAGCGCGGTAAGCAGTTTTGAACATTTACATTGGAGCAATTATGGTTATTACATTGGATGCCAAACTTAGTGAATTGATCCTTATATTATTCCAAATGCGAACAGCGAAGGCCCAGGTCATGCTCGCAGTCTGATCAGGCCTTTCAGCGTCCGCTTACAGAATCATTGGTTGATGCAGAATATATCGATGAACAGAGAAGACTTTGATCAGTCTGCGCAGATGCACAGGCTGATTTGGGCCTTCGCTGTACGCATTTGGCATAAGGGCGTTTTTCAACATTGCTCACATTTAACAGTGGAATTACAATCACAGTAGGCATTTGGCCTACTAAAATAATTAGCGTCTCGAGGTTTCGTGTCGTTTGTTGATTTTTCCGACGACAGAACTTTTTTTACAGTATATTCCGGATGGAATTATCTGGTAGAAAGTGTTGCTTAGACAACGTCGATATAAGAGGGTCGGTCGAAACGAAAACAAACCATATTGCGCACATTATGAACTAAATAATGGAATCAAATTACGCTAAAGTGCACGACCCGCAAAAGCGCATTGACATGATTATACTCTTCCATCAATTCTAACCATACTTCAGCTGTTATTTTCAATAAAAATCCTAAAATTTGTATATTTATTTTTGATTATTTAACCTCCTTTGAACGTTATAGTATACATAGCTTACTGGGTACTTTTCTTTTCACTTTTTTTAAAAACGAAAAACATCAATAACCTCTCCTGACCTATGTTTTCTTTGCTTACATCTTGTAGGTATCTACCAGTGTACATAAAATATTCCCAGGGGCTATTTTTACAATCTTTCCCTGGTGCCGGGATTTGACAAGTTCATTGATTTTTGTCAATATCTAGCAAGTTCATTGATTACATGTTTACAGTTTACAGATTTTTAACGCTGCCAGGCAACTGAGTCACACAGAGGCAGCGCCAGATTACATGTAGATATTGTCGATATCTTTCAGTAAGCCAAAAATTATAATATTCCGAGCAGATTCATATTTTCACATTTTCGCCTCGACGAGCCTATTTGAAAAGAAATCTGGCATTTGAAAATTTCATTGGTTTGGGCTTTTCAGTATCTATCAGTCTGTGGAAGTTCCCAAAATATACCCAAATTATATTTTCACATTTGTATCGGCGAGGCTATTTATAACTATTTATTAATAAGTCTGGCATATGACAATTTCATTTGTTAGATCTTGTCAATATATACATGCATGCCAAAAATTATCAAATTATTCCAAGCAGTTTAAAAGTTAAAGCGATTTTCACAAACTGGACTATTTATAAGAAATCTGGCGAGGCTATCTATAAGAAATCTGGCGTTTGACAGTTTCATTGGTTAATTCTTGTCAACATGTATCTGCACGCCAAAAATTGTCAAAATAAACCGAGCGGTTTAAAAGTTAAAGCGATTTTCACAAATTGATTACGGACGAACGAATATGCCTCGGCGAGGCTATTTATAAGGAATTTGATAATTTCATTTGGCATTTGATAATTTCATGGTAAGGTCTTGTAAATATGTATCTGCATGCCAAAATTATCAAAATAAACTAAGCGGTTTAAAAGTAATAGCGATTTTTTCCAAACTGATTACAGACGTACGGACGGACATGGCGATTATAGGATTCTTTTCGTAAGTCCTTCATTCGGTTGACTTTAATGTGGGGAGTGCAATACCATGAAATTTGCGCTGTTTTTTTTTTCTCTTTTAGGCGTTAGCGATATGTATTTTGGTTGTATCCCACGTTTTTCTGAATTCTATAGGTCAGTTAAGGCACATCCGGGTTAGCAACCCATACAAGACACTATTTCATTGGTCAAATAGTATGTTGTAAAAGTCAAACGTTTTAACATATAGATGTTTGTCATATATTTCCGGTTATCTTTTTTAATATTTTTCTTATTTATAACTATCAGCGTATTCGTCCATTGCAGCTATGAAACGTTTAATTCATTACATAACATTATAGTAAATTGTATCCGACGTCATTTCGAATACTGTTCCATCACAGGCCTGTGCAAACAGTGTAGACAAGTACGGTAAGAAGTAAAGGTGTTCAAATATTTATGACAAACAGAGTATATATGAAGCGAATGCAGATTGATTAGGGTATTCAATGGTCTTTCTGATTTCCTGATGTTATGTAGAGTCTTCAGGTAAAAATGAAAGGACTGTCAGGGCTGAATGCAAGATTTCAGAAAGCGGTTCAGACAGATTTAGGCAAAACATTCATGGTTCTCTATAATTTTTACAAAAGTTCCCATATAATCAAAATATTTCTGGCTGGCATTGCATTGATTTAAAATCAAATCATCCAGCAAGTACGATAAGTCTAAGACTGCTCGGACGCGCTGGTTGATCTTAAGTTTGGCTGTTCGTGCACGTTACACTGTTGTGTTGTATTCCGCCTCGTATGTATTAAACATGAACAAATTCTTGTTTCTTTGTATCTTGTTTCTTTGTATTAAACTTATGGAACAACCCCTTTATTATGTAAGTAGCGGATCAAAGCTGTAATCGTGCATTGTCACCTCTAGTCGAGATGATGAAGTAAACAGCAATAAAATCCTAAAAGCCCGTCGTATTCTTTCTGTGAATTTGCTGTCTGGTATCGGGGAAAATTCAGATAATAACATGGTGTTAGTAAAGTATAATAGAATACGTACATTTTAGTAGTTTTGCTATCCTTAATACAGTCGAACCCCAATAGCTCGAACACCGATAGCTCGTTTTCCATGTCTAATTCGAACACATTTTTGAGTCCCTACGAAATTCTTCCGATAGCTCATAAACACAAATAGAAATAGTAAGGGATTTTTTTCTTATTTCAGCATGAAATTGTATGTTGTGTGTACTCATTAGAATCGCCTCATTGAGGCGATTCTAATGAGTACACACAACGTACAACCATTATACAGAAAATCGAAAAGAAAAAAATCCTTAAACTATCGCTATTTGCTTCCTGACCTGGCGCTATGATTTACCCTCTGGCTCGAACTACCTGTATCTTGAACAAATTTCCATGGTCCCAAAGCTGTTCACGCCGTACCTTAGAATATTACATGTATCTCTTAGATTACACAACGTATTATCTAACATTGTGTTTTCCGTGACTGTGCATTTTAAGCTAAAGTACTCTTTAGGCTGAATCATCAGATTAATAATGGTATTTTTCATATATTTTCACAGAAAAGAAGGCATGATATTCCATTTAATTCTTAGACAGTTTGAATGAAATGTCAAGTCATATTTTCTTTCAAGAATAAAAAAAAAATGTTTTAATGTATTCAGTACTTAAATGAGGTATTTTTGTAGTCAGTAGATTAAGATTTTAAGCTGTCGACTTTGGAACTTTCTTATGTGCTTGCACAAAGTCAGGCTCTGTCCCTTTTTGTGGCTCACAAAGTTAGGCGCCACCCCTTTTCAATGGGCGGTTCATTAAATAAAATAATTTCTAAACTATTGCTGAAGTTTTTAATTCATACATAAGAGGAATACTTATATAGATACTCAGAACGCAGACAAATCCCACATTTCACCACTTTATGAACTAGTAAAAAGTGTGAAACATATTCGTTGGAGAGAGCAGGGTGAGTGGTGTGTGAGAGAGAAAGTGGGGGGCTGGGGGGGGGGGGGGGGGGGGGGTTGAGGGAGTGGATCAGAAATTATGAGGAATTTCACTTGTTGGACGTTATAATACTTCTTCAACGGGAGAGCATTGTAAGATGAAAGTACTTGTTTCTATTTTACAAAGGCAGATCAGTCCAAGAGAAAAGAAAGAAATGGATTACTTAGTTTATGAATCTAGGAAAGTGGAGCTACTCTTAAACGAAATGTTTTCGTCAAGGGAGAAGGGGGCCGGGGGGGGGGGGGGGGGGGCTATTTTTATGAGTAGTCTTTCTTAAAGAAGGGAGGCAAATACTTTAAGATCGGAATCATCTCCCTTAGAAGTGTATCCAGCCACCTTAAATTGATAATCATGGCCCAGCTGTTCAAAACTTAACGACTTTGTTTGCTGACGTGACGTTAAAATTTCAAGCGTGAAATATGGCAAATACGTTGTTATTTTTGCTGAAAAAATGTGAGTAGCTTATGCAATACTCCAATTTTTGCAGCAAATCTATCAATGAATTTGTAACGATGCTTTAAACAACTGGGCCCCGATCACTTAGTTTCTTCTATTAGTTAGGTAGTGTTTTGTTGATTGATTTTTTTATTATAATTTTTGTACCCACAACCCCACCCCACCCCGCCCCCTCCGCCCCCCCCCAAAAAATAAAAAAGAAAAAGAAAACGATTTCAGTGAAATCAATGCAGTAAGCGTAGAAAGGGTTCGTTCGTCTGTCTTTACTGACAATGACCAATCCTAATCAAATGCAGGATGTGTTATTGTTTGTGTGTTCTAAGATGGCTGATGAATCCAATTTTAGCTTTAAACTGCGTATTGCAGATAGAACAAGAGAGGTCTGAGGAAGAAAGCTCTGTTGGTGATGCCTTAGCTTTGGCTTTCCGCTCTTATGTTTCTGCTCGGCTTCGCTGATTCCTTTTGCTTCGTATTCACCAGCACCCCTTCTTATGATGCCTCGCCACTTTGCTCGATCCTGTGCAACCTGTTCCCACGACTCTGTTGGTATGTTGATTTATTTTAGGGAGGCTTTGAGGGTGTCCTTGTATCGTTTCTTCTGACCACCATGGGAGCGTTTTCCGACTTATAGTTCTCCATAGAGGATTTTCTTTGGCAAACGTTTATCAGGCATTCTGGTAACATGTCCTGCCCATCTTAACTGTGCTAATTTCAGAAGAGTATGTACACTCTGCATCCCTGCCCTTTTCAGGACTTCTGTATCTGGAATCATGTCTTGCCACTTAATCTTTAGAAGTTTTCTAAGACAGCTTGTATGGAAGTGGTTCAGTCTTTTGGCATGCCGTAGGTAAACAGTCCAAGTTTTGCATGCGTATAATAGTGTTGGCAGCAGCACAGATCTGTAGACTTTCAGCTTTGTGTCAAGTCTGACACCACTTCGATCCCAAATACTTCCACGTAGTCGGCCAAATGGCCTAGCGTCGGCAATCCTGGCATTGACTTCATCATCAATGTGTACAACTCTAGACAATGTGCTTCCAAGATATAGGTGAACTTGTCTACAACTTGCAATCGTTGACCGTTCATTGTGATGGTAGATTCCTTGTATGGCTTTCTAGGTGCTGGCTGATATACCACCTCATGCTGATTGTGAGATCATAGCTGTCACATGATTCAGATACTTGATCCACACCTTTTTGCATTTTCTCTTCTGTTGAAGCTCCCTTTGCCATGTCATCAGCAAAGAGGAACTCATCTAGCACCTCTGTCTGCGTAGAAGGGTAAAATTAATTCTAATAATTTTCTTGAAAGCAATAATTTAATTATGTTTATTGCAATATATCAGTGCTTTGGGTATGGCCACACTTTCTCAAAACAATAGTAACAACCCTTCCCTTACAGGGCAATATGGTGTAGTAAGTCTTGCGCGATGCAAACAGTCGGTCAGGTCAGCCTTTGATTAGTAAGAGGGAGCCGGCGAAAGAATTGTCCATCTTTAATTAACAATAAAATTTGAAGAAATGGGGACAAATTAACACTATTATTTTTATCTTTCGTTTATAAGTGGTAAATTTGTTACTGAGATCTGCATGCTTTTTGCACAAGAATTTGAAATGCATGTCTACAAAAACAGTGACTTCTACAGTGCTAAACGTTAAGATGTATACATATGCCTGAACACGTAAAAATGGATCCTAATTCGTCCCATGACAGCTTTTATATGAATTGCGCATGCCCATAAAATACTGCCTGCCAGGCATGTGCAGTTGGCATATTTTGAAAGTACAATATCTAACTATGGTGTTGGCGCAGAGAAAATAATGAAAGAGCACGTAACTTTCAGAACTCGATGACTACGTATTGCGTCACTTTGTCTTATTTTATCATAGAAGTGTTTTGATTTTGGGAATCATCAGGGAAGGTAGCTGTGTCAAAAGTGTTCTTGTCTCCCGTCCGTCAAGGGGTCTACTCTAAAAGGAAAGAATTCTTTCTTTTAAGGGTAGACCTCTTTTCAAAGGATTTTGTTTTCAGGAAAGCAAATAGGAAGCCACAAAGATGGCCTCCCTTGTAAAAAATGTAGGGAAATCTACCAAGCGATTGAAATAACCTTAAAATTAATTTTTACAGATTCAGTAATCAGTCTGTTCCACTTTTTGTATAATGCAATTTCGCTGTCAAGTGACATTAAGCAAACATTTTTAATAGAGATAGCGTGAAGAAATAAATTGAGCAAACACGAGAAAAAATGCTCTTACGATGTATGCAACTAGCAAAGACCCAGATCAGCTTGCTCATATGCGCAACCTGATTAGAGCCTTCACTGAAATGCGCAATCATTGGACACTGTTGTAGTTTATATCGACAGAGAAGGACTGGTCACAATGCACGTACGCGCAGGCTGATATGCGCGCTCGCTCTTCGGAAATGACACAAGGGTCGTGTTCTCCTAATCCGACACAAACACGCTAAAGTGTCAAAACACTTGTTTGGTATAATGGAAGCATCAAACAACAATATTGTGCCATAAAAGCAGACCTAGCGAAATCTAACATCATTATTGGCGCTGATGTTTATGATTTTTCGTTCAGCATGAAGACGGACAATTTAGGATTTCACGCTTAATTTGGCAATTTTCACTCTTTCGGAGCCTATTTCAGTACAATCTTTCACTTGAATCCACGCTGTCGAAAATAAAACCGTATTTACCATATTTGGACAGACAAGCCTGAGCAAACAGCGTGGACCCTGATCAGACGCCGCAGAACGCGGCGTCTGATCAGGGTCCACGCTGTTTGCTACTCAGCCCTCATTTGTAGATACATCACCAGGCAGACGTTTTTCAAAATTTTAGGAGAAGTATGGTTATGAGTTGAGATGTCCGAATATTTAGGGTAAACACGATATGCGGGGTTTGCCTGTCAGGAAATCTAAATAAATAAAGGCTGCATTTAAAACTTCAGAAATAGTCTAGATGTGTTTTATTTATTAAACCGCCCACTAAAAATGAACGCAGCCTAACCTGAAGGAAGCACATTAGAGGGGTTCCAAAGGTGTTGATATTTAAACTTGGACCGGCTGATCTTGAAAAAAGGAAATATTAAAACATGTTTCATTTGAACAGAAAGTCAGACTTGGAATTTCATTCGAATTGTCTCCGAAGCCGAAAACAATCTGAATTGAATGTTGTGCTATTTTCTTTGAAAAGTAAGAAAAAAAAATCTTTTTTCGTCAGACGAGTTTAGCCTACAGAGTGCTAAAGCTTTAAGTTCCTTATACATCCTTAAGTATAAAACAGTATCATGAGTAATTTCCTTAATGTAACTTGATACATTCAGATGTGCTGTAGCCAAGTTGTTAGAAGGTTTGGAGTCTTAACCCATTCATGCCAAGTGGACTCTTCTGCCTCATTTCTTTAGACAGGTCCATTTCTAATAGAAGGGGTGTGTGGTTAGTTTTTATTATTACCATGTTTTATAAAAAATCTATCTTTAATGCAAATAGTGTAAACCCTGATCAGACACTTTGTTTTGCGGTGTCTGATCTGGGTAAACACTGTTTGCCAATGTCCCTTTTATGGGACGCTAGGCATAGACGTAGGTTTAGGCTGCGGGCTCGAACCTGGCTCAGGTCATAGACTTGACTACTGGAGCATCCTTTTATTCATCAGCAATGAATTGGTACCTTCGGAAAAGGTTCAGGGCTGCGATAGGACAAGACTGGGCCCGCCTTTCATATGCTGTGTCAAAACACAACGGGCTCTGTCATTCACCGCTTCTCAAGTCAAGTCAAGTCAAGTCAAGTCAAGTAGTATTTATTTAATGTCGGATCATAAATATGGTATTTCAAAACATGCTCCCACGAGCTTTTTCTCCAAACTAACATGATTAAAATATCACCGTCTGTGCAAAGTTATAACAAGACATGCAACAAAACATAACAAACGGGAATACACATGCAAAACAAACATTTAAATATATAACTTAATATCACAGAGGGGATTCATCACAGAGCTTGATCTGTCAGCCTAGCCGGGCGAGAAAAGTGACCTGAAGGTGACCATGCCTGCTGATCCCACACAGCCTAAACCACAGAGCTATTCTCTACTTGCTCCACAGGAAGTCTTAGGTCGAAAACGAAATTGGCCTTGCCTGAGAAGGACGCTTGGTGTCACGTGACTCCAAGGGTACTTGAAGCGGAACAAAACGAAAGTGAACCAAAGGCAGATTGCGCAGATGAAAACTCTTGAGAAAGGGCATTTTAAAACAAAGTAAACTGAAATAAAATAAAGTAAAATAAAACAAAGAACAGTAACTATGTATTCTTACCAGGGGTCCTCAGAGCACAGTGTTACGGTATTGCATGCACATTTCGCCATTACGAAAACATGCCTATTCAAATATATAGAAAATTTAACATCCAAAAACTGAAGTTTTTCAGGTAAAAAACTCTGATATTTTTCTTATTTCTGCTGAAAACATAGATTGTGGGTACTCGTTAGAACCGCCTCGGAGAGGCGGTTCTAACGAGTACCCACAATCTACGTTTTCGAGCAAAAATAAGAAAAACGATGTATACCCCTGTAAACCCCAGATTTACTATATAAAAGCGGGGTATAAGGGGGTCAAAATTATATAGGCATATTTTCGTGATGCACTTCAACTCGACACTGCCACATCCTTTGACAAAAGCCCTGAATGGCTCGAAGTCGGTAATTAGCCTGGCATTATCAGGCAGAGCGTTTCAGAGCTTCGTCTCTTGATAATGGAAGCTGTTAACACCATACCTTGTGCCCCTGGGCCTTTGAAGCTCTAGTAGATTTCTTTTAGCAATAAAAACATGCAGATATATTGGTGAATCAGCGGATACAATTTTAAAAGTTTGCAAGACGAGGTTTCTTATTCTAGACAAATGAAATGTTGTGGTACAATGTTGTTTGTAACAAAGTATCATAAGGCGAGTTAGAATCTTGATATATACACTTAAGAGCTATAAAATGAACCTGTATTTTTCTTGGAGCAAAATGTCGTAATAAAGGACAAAAGTTAAAATTTGTCATATTTGTCAAATTTGTCATAATAAAAGCATGATATATTGTTTTCATTGCTTCAAAAGTTAAAAAAAATCTGATGTCCTTTAAAACATTTATTTGTTGCGAGGCTTTCCCACATACGTTTGATATTTTTACATCATACTTTAAAAGATAATCTATTCCTATACCTAGCAATTTTACAGTCGCCTCACATTCAATCTGCACTTCCCCAACTCTTGTCGAAAGTTCTCTCTCCCACAAAGACCTGGACTTTATTCGGCTTTGCTTTCATTTGATTTCGAGCGAACCACCCGACAAGAGATCCACTATACGATATGTACAACCTGTAGGGAACAGAGTACCAATTGAGATAGTGAGGACTCGAACCAGCAAAAAGTATACGAGCTATATATTTAATAAAAAAGTTCTAGTCTGATGAGACAACAATAGACGAGACTGTTTGAATTATGTCAGTTTTATATAAAATATATTTCATTTAATATGCAGACCAAATTTTAATTTACCAGTGTTATTTTTAGTGTGCTAGTGTTTAAAAATCAGACCTGATAAACGTATTTTTCTTTTTTTTTGGGAGGGGGGGAGCGGGGTGGGGGTGGGCGGGGGGACGGGGTGCGGGTGGGGGTGGGGGGTGGGGGGGGGCGTTGCCAAACAGCCACAAGGTTTAAACTATAACATTTCGACAAATCGTTTTCCTGTTATTACCAGCCTAATAACCACCTAACAAATAGTTTCCTTTTAAAGGCTCCAAATTCCTCAAAAATAGACATTTTATTATCCAAGAATGGTTTGATAAATTGATACATGACTATGGTATTAATACAATCATAAAATGTGGCATCTGACAGCCTGTAAAATTTCTGTTAGTCTCGAGGTCTTGAAATGAAATATTTTATTGTATCTCTGAATTAATGTTGCCAACATTAATTCAGAGATACAATAAAAAATAATTTCATTTTTGATCCAGTTCAAAAACAAGAGACTAACTGAAATTTTACAGGCTGTCAGACGCCATATTTTATGATCGTATAATTACTATATATCAATTTATTTAACCTTTCTTGGATAAAAAATGTCTATTTTTGAGGAATATGGAGCCTTCCCAGTAAACACACAACGTCGTAATAACGTCGTTTTGACGTCGCTGCGACGTTATTTCAACGTTGCGTGTTTGCTGGGTTTAACGCAACGCTCAATTCTGCATTTAAACAAATTAGTATAATAACTCTGATGCTTATAAATAGCGAATACATAAACAAAACCAAAGAAAACTTCAAACTTTTGAAGAAATAAGATTTTAATCATATTGAGTGCAATATCGGCGGACGAATATAAAAACTGCTGTTAAACGCGCAAAATCTACAGCGTTGGGTAATAAGGGTAACCCGAACCGTGATCTACTAAACACCGAAAATGACCTTTTTTAAAAAGTAATTAGGCTCCTGGTCCTCAGAGTCCTGCTGTCTGTAATATTTCACTAAAATCAACCCCTTTACCCTCTTTTTGTTTTAAATGGTCGTCTGCTAATGTATACATTCAGCAGGTCTGTGGTTGATTTTGTACTTCATGGCATGTGTGGAAAAATACTTTTTCTTTCCTTGTTTAACAAATGACGTGCAAAGTAAGAAAAGGACCTATATCCCATATACTCATAGCTCCATATAAGGGGTGATGAAGGAAACTATTTTCCTTAATTCTCCACTAAAACATATGTTGCGGGTACAGTACTCATTAGAAGCGTCCGGCCTAGGTGCTTCTAATGAGTACGCACAACATATTTTTTGTGGACATCACGAATACACGCCTATATAATTTTGACCCCCTTAAACCCCACTTTTATATAGTAAAACTGGGGTTTACAGGGGGATTCATTATTTTTCTTATTTCTGCTCAAAAACATAGATTGTGGGTACTCGTTAGAACCGCCCCGGCGAGGCGGTTCTAACGAGTACCCACAATCTATGTTTTGAGCAGAAATAAATAAAACATCAAAAGTTTTTATCTGAAAATTTTCCTTATTTAGTTGTAAAATTTTCAATTTATTTGAATAGGCGTGTTTTCGTAATGCAAACGATACAATATATCAACAATTTTAGGTAGCAAAAGTGCCTTATCTGGAGCTATGATGCTTTACATCTTTTTTTTTTTCTAATTCTGTGACATTTTGAGAATCAGCGCGGCTCCAAAACCGTGTCTATTAACATGAAATTAAGTCTCCTCGGCGGCATGGAGAGGACTAAGAGATTCGGGAGAATGAAATTTAAGCAGGGGAAATTTTGACAGTGGCGCAGGGTAGTTAAGTCGGTAGAACATCGGAACGGTAATGAGAGGGTCTCGGATTTGAACCCTGGTACGGCTGTATATTTTTTTTATCCTGAGGTACTTGTTGATTTGTCCACGGAACAAGTTTGTTATTTGCATATATTTCATCGTATTCCTGTCTTCGACATTAATTGGGACGGAACGTAAGAAAACGTACCGTCGGACCTGTGCGCTCTACGGAGATTCAGATCAGCATGCGCATTCGTGCAGTCTGATCAGAATCTCTACTGAACGCGTTGCTGATAGCTAAGGATGGAAAGTTTCTTTATGCGGACAACGAAGACGCTGATCAGACTGCGCGGATGCGCAGTCTGATCTGAGTCTTCGTTGGACGTACAGATCAGAACGTTCATTTACTCACGTCACGTTCCAATTATTGAATATACTCCTTCTATGTAAATTAATAAATAATTTCTATGAGCTCTTAATACAATCGTTTGACCATTAAGACATACGACTAGACATAGTTAGAATCAAAGGAAACACAACCGGCGTCTTGAAGACGCCACCACTTTCAGGAATATCCTTGACTTTTACATTTGTAGGCAATTAAAACTATGGTATACCTTATTTACCTAGAATATTCGGATACTTTAACTACTAACCGTATTGGTCCAAAAATCAAACAAGTCCGTCTTTGTCTAAAACTGTTTGAAGAATAGCAGATAGTGCAGACACCGCCTTGAGGCGGAGTCGGTTACTCAATTGGATGCGCGTTTGATTGGTTATCAGGAGGTTGCGGGTTCGAGCCCGCCCGACGGCAACATTCTTTCGTAGAGACTGAACATGAATACTTTCTACGGTCATTCTCTCCCTTCCGCTAATTCAAGAAGGGCAGTTGTCAGTTTCTGGCGAAAGAACGTGCACACTACTGGTTAACCGCTTAGAGGACTAAGCCTGTCCAATAAAAGTGTGGTTATGTAAACTGACCGCGCTCGACATGACCCCACTGGGTTGACTGGGCCGTAAAACATCAGCACAAACACAAACAAACAGACACTGCCTTGTGTGGCGTCTGATCAACTCCTTGTCTGAGTTGTACAAAAAAATCGAACGGCCCGTCTTACTACCTGTTAATGTGTCTAAAATGTTTGATGAATGGGAAATAGTGTAAACCGTGATCAGACGCCGCATTTGCGTTGCTTGATCTGGGTCTACACTATTTGCTAAGGCATGTCTGTCCCAAAGTTTAGATGGAATACGGGGAAAATGAGCCATCCCAAGCTAAATTCGACTTTACGACAAAAGCTACCAGCCTACTCAGATTTGACTGCGTAGAAGCTGTTGAGAGCGTAGGCTGTTCAATATAATACATGTTATACGTGGAACTTGGGGGTTTCTTGTAAACTACGAAGACACAGATCACATTGCTCTGTTTAACATAATATGGACTTACTCAGGTCGCATTTTACATAAGGTCAACATAGAAAGCGGAGCTGTTCTAAAGCCCCCCCCCCCCCCCCCCCCACCTTTCATTATAACTATCTTATATAACCTACAAATAACAAATGAACGGCACGTGACAAAAGAATATACGGAGAATACATATGTGTAAACGAATACCCCGATCGGCCTGCGTGTTCCCACAGTTCGACCAGGATCTTCGTAGCTCGCTGGCAGAATTGTTTAGTACCGTCGAACTGTTCTCGGCTGAAAAGTAAGAACCCTAATCAGATTGTACGGATGCCCTGTCGCAATTGCATATGACAAAGTATTTCTTTTCTCATGTTTTGTTTGATTTATTATTTGTTTATTGTAAAATAGTAGTGTAATGATTCGTGTTTAACCCTTCTCTTGCGGAACACGACAGGCCCTGTCTTAGCAAACAGTGTAGATCCAGATCAGTTGGCTTCTGAAGAAGCCAACTGATCCGGATCTGCACGGTTTGTCATTAAATATGTAAATTTCTATCAAAACCCGGATCAAGTAATCGGATTGGCTGGAAATTAGAAGTGGGCGTGGCGTCTTAATTTATTCAGCATGACAATGGTTAAATTAGCGAGACGTAATGGGGACAGGATCCATTTGGTAGATTTTCCGGCATTTCTTTACAGTGGAGACTAAATTCCATTGGTTTTCTTTATCTTTCTGAAATTGAAGTTACGCGATAGCTTTTTTAAATATGAGGTTTTGTACAACTGCCAAGAATAGAAGATCTAGAAGAAGATAGACGCCGACATCTCCACAAAAGTTCCACTGATGTTACATTTAATAGTTTTGTTGTACAATAATAGGGATTTTAAATATTTGAAAATTTCGCACATTTTCAAAGCCAGTGATTGAAAACCACGTGCACTTTCCAGGTAATGCGTACTATTGGTAGCCAGACGCCCTACCATCTCGAAAACATGCCTATATAATTTTTACCCCCTGAAACCCCACTTGTATATAGTAAAACTGGGGTTTACAGGGGTATACTTTATTTTCTTATTAACATTAGCTTAAAAACATAGATTGTTGGTACTCGTTAGAACCGCCTCGCCGAGGCGGTTCTAACGAGTACCCACAATCTATATTTTGAGCAGAAATAAGAAAAATATTAGCGTTTTTTATCTGAAATTTTTCAATTTTGGAGTTAATTTTTTCTGTATATTTGAATAGACATGTTCTCGTAATGAATGTCTGCTTAAAAGGCGAGGAGAAGGGCGAAATCAGTTTTGTCAGAGCTGCATTTAACTTGTTCAGTTTCATCGCAACTTTTTTCTCCTCATCAAGGTTTAACACGTTATTAATACTTCTTCAGCCATATTATTGACAGACAGATTTCATCTGTCATTTTTTCGTTACCATCAACTGTTCCAATGTTAGTGGCTTTCACCACCACTGCAAATAGAAGTGCAACCTATACTCAAGTTTTGTGGCAATTACAAGTGGATTTAGTTTATTTAATGCTGAAGATCATTATCTCTCGAATTTTGAATATATTGTTGGATAAAGAAAAAAAAAAAAAAAACAAACAAAAAAAAAAAAAAAAAAAAAAAACATAAAAAATAAAAACGTTAAACTATAATACCCTGCCATTATCGTGTCGCGGGCAGATAACTCCGTAAAAATTGACGAAATTTGCCTATTAGCAGTCCCAAACCAGATCACAATATCATTGCCCATACCAGGTTTAGTGAAATTCCATTGATGTTTACTTAAGTTATCATCTGGAAACCAAAAAACGGACGGACGGACGTACGACGGACGAACGGACGGACGGACAGACACACGGACGTCCAACGTGAAACCATAATACCCCGCAACTATCGTGTGGCGGAGTATAAAAAAAAGGTATGAAAAAGGCCCAGTTAAGTTATGAATGCATATGCATAAGCAAAATGTAAACAAACGGAACTAATCAACATATGATTTATCAACACGCCGTCGTTGTTGCTATAGACGAGTGAAATTTCATACCTCTCGTCAGCTTTGACTTCTGCCAAAAACCTTGTAAAGATGATAAATCTTAAACAGTATGCATATAGATAAGCTGAAAAGTCTAGCTGCTCACTTGCAGAAACCTACGAGAAAGAACAAAGACAAAAATATTACACTACCCTTACAAAGTTCCGATTTGCCTGAATTTCTCAAGAAATTTCAGTGCCTTTTGTGTTTTGATTATTGTAGCTTTGTTCGCCATGTTGTCAGCTCGAAATTGAAAGAGCCAAGAACAACAAGTATTAGAAGGAAACGCACATGCCGACTGGCATCTATACAATATAATACTATATAAATACATCTCATTTTAAAGTATTATTCTGGTCAATAAAAGAAACCACTCCATTTTTATTAACATATACTGGTAATGTAATTGTTGAGACGACCCGCCCTCTAGTCCTGAACTGGTCCGCACGTCCAGGTTTTCAACCCCATATGGGACAGCCGTGTCAGGGTAGGTTAATAACCAACGCCGAAAAAGTTCCAGCTGATAGTGTTTTTTTTTTTTAGAACCCACAATCAAAGCACTGACAGCACTGGTGGGTCAACTGTCTCTGAAAGTAGGCTGGAAAAATAGACCTGAATGGTCCTTAACCCTTAACTTCCTATAATTTAAGCAAACAGTAAGATGCTGATAAGACGCCGTGTTCTGCGGCGTCTGATCTGGGTCTGCACTGTTTGCAAATGTCCCAGTCCAAGTTTTACAGATAACCCTCTTTACATGGCATTTTGACGTCACAGCGATAGGAAAAGCACGCCTATAAATAACCGTTACCTGAATTTTCTACAACGCTGGGTTTGATTCCATTGGTCAGTTATAATCACGTGGACAACAATCTTAAGGAATGCTTGGTGTATGCATACTATGGCTCGATTGTAAAGAATCTACCCAAAAACGGATTTTACATGAGAGCATCGAAGTTGGTTTCACGAGTTTGTTTAGCTAACAATGTTTTGAACTTTAAAATTTAACACACAATGCTTTGACCACGTGAATCGCGGACACTATTTAACAAACAATGATTTGAACAACTGAATTGTGGACTTAAAACAAATGAGTGAAAGGGAAAATATTCGACATTTGGATTTTTTACTATGTCGCCAGTTCGAAAAGGTCATTTTGCAGTAGAAAAAACTACAGATATACTGCATGTAAAAAACTACAGATATACTGCATGTAAGTGCTTCGACCTAGACTGTTTTTACAGAGTGTTCACATAAGTCCTTGGTTATCCGCTTCAAAGTGTCAAAGAAAATTGATGGATTGTTCTGTTTGATCGTGTAAATACAGCTTAAATTTGTCAACCCAATACTTCCATTTAAGTTGTGGGGAGTAAAGCATAAAGAAAGGATCATTATTTTACTTGAGGACATTAAAAGCCCAGATCACATTTGTTTTGTCTCCACTAAAAATCCAATAGGTTGCCTTTGGAAACAAAGACCACATAAAAGAACGAAAATCGGAGACTCGGTTTTACTAAGTCTTTTCCATCACGAAAACACGCCTATATAATTTTGACCCCCTTAAATCCCACTTTTATACAGTAAAACTGGGATTTACAGGGGTATACATTATTTTTCTTATTTCTGCTCAAAAACATAGATTGTGGCTACTCGTTAGAACCGCCTCAGCGAGGCGGTTCTAACGAGTACCCATAATCTATGTTTTGAGCAGAAATATGAAAATAGCAGAGTTTTTTTATCTGAAAATTTTCATTTTCTGGTGGTAAAATTTTCAGTATATTTAAATAGGCATGTTTTCGTAATGATATTAGCTATGTAGTTTGCGAGGCTGCATACGCCCCTTAGCACCGCTTTAAGCGGTATTCGATTTTCAAAGCAACCAGAATGGGCTCAATGACCCCAAAGGAAATAAAAATATAATCTGCACTATGCTGAAGTACGGGGATGGGGGTGGTGGATGGGGTGGGGGGGGGGGTGGGGAGGGGGGGGCCGTTTTACGACTGCCACGTGGCACATAACAACAATAAGTCGATAAGTCGATTTTGTCTTTCTCAGTCTCTCTATATCTCTGTCAACCTGTCTCTTTGTTCGTATGTCTGTCCATCTCTCGCTAACTCTGTCCCCTGTCTGTTTGTCAGTGTCTGTCTGCCTGTCTACCTGTCTGTCTCAGTCTGTCTGCCTGTCTACCTGTCTGTCTCAGTCTGTCTGCCTATCTGAGTCTGTCAGTCTGCCTGTCTATCTGTCTGTCTGTCTCTCTGTATATGTTCTGTGGAAAAATGCTTCTTGTGGCGTCTGAATTGGTTCAATACTGATTGCTAAAACCGGATTCCGAAGTTAAAAAAACTTTTTTCTTACTCATCTCAACTGAGAATGAATTTTTCTCTGCTAGTGAATATGAAAATGCCACCAACAGTTGGCATTTTCATATTTATTAGCAGAAAAAAAATCATTCGGCTATTGTTGGCATTTTTATATATATTAGCAGAGAAAATTTCATGCTCAGCTATGTTAACCAAGAAAAGAATTTGCAATTGTTAGTAATTTGAGATTTATTAAAAGGGCAAATCTCATGCTGTGCTGAGCAAGATCGAAGTTTAATAATCTCGGGGTCTGTCTGTCCGAATACTTAGGGTAAGTATGGTATGCGCCTTATTTTTTTGACGTCAACATAGAATCAAAGCACTGACAGCACTGTTGGGTCGATTGTCTCTGAGTGTAGGCTGGGGAAATGGTCCTGAACCGGGACTGTAGATTGTTTCATTAACCGTTAGCTTCACGTAATTAAAGCAAATAGTGCAGACCCTGATCAGACGCCGCGTTCTGCGGCGTCTGATGAGGGTCTGCACTATTTGCCAATTTCCAAGTCCAGGTTTTACAGATTACCCTCTTTATACGGCACTCTGACGTCACAGCGACAAGAATAGCGCAGCTATAAATAACCGTTACCTGGATTTCAAACAAACACGCGGTCTGATTTTATTCGTCATTGATAATCACGTGGACAACAATCTTAAGAATTTCGGTGTATGTGTACCATGGCTCGATTGTAATCAATCCACCCAAAATGCCCCTATCGCATATATGCGTGCACCGAAGAGACAGATCAAGCGCTATTTCCCATTTACAGAATCATTGGATACTGTAAAATACATGTACATACAACTGTATTTAACTTATGTTACTTTAACATGCAGGTTATCCAGAGGCAACTAACGCTACAGAGAACAGAGGACACAGTTAAAATCAACAAGAGGGAATAGGGAGTAAGTACCTGTCTGAGAACCATTGACCACGGATCAGTCTGACCTGTGGTAAGTTGTTCTTAGACAGGTACCTACTCCGTATATCCACTGTGTTGGTTGTTTTCTGTAGTGTTAGTTGTCTCTGGATAATATGTGTGGTTGAAAGGTATATATAATGTGTTCTCTAATGTTTCCCAAAAATATACAGCAAAATAGTTGTATACAGGTTGGTTGTGGTGGGGAGTGGAGTTGGGGCTGGGTATATCCATCATTAAGCGCATTTTCAGAATTTTGCTCTTTTAAACCAGCTTTTCAATATTTTTGTTAGTTTTAGAAACTTTTTTACTGTATAATTCTGACTTACTGTACTTAATAACAAAAATCTTTCTCATTACCCATATTATATTGTGAAAATGCCATGGCTTACATAGCTCAAGATAAGAGGGCTTTCATGAAAAATATATTATTTTTTTTCTCACTAAACATACTTTGTGGATATGCATTAGAAGCGTCTCGCTGATGGGATGACAGTAAATATGGGGGAGGACCAAAAATAATATTGAGAGAACATGAGGTCCAACCATTTACTTCAGAATTGTTTTGACAATAAGTATGATGAGACTAAAACAACATATACATATGTTTTATGGAGAAACGAGAACATGACAATTGTTTTTTGGTTAAAAAATAGATTTACCCAGAACTATGCATAGATGTGTTAATGTTGTGCAACGAAAAAACTAAATAAGGGACGTTTTCTGACCTTGTGCAACATGTGGAAAGGCTGTCAATTTTGAGAGCGGTGAGATGCTTTAGAGCTTGTTTCGATCATTTTAGCGACCTCAAACATTCATCATCCGTAGTGAATATGCACGTTTCCATTCAGAAATGGAATAACAAGTCTTGACACCCTGTTGAGACCGTTTGGTTACCGGATTTACCCTATATATTCGGAAAAATTAAATCTTTGTCATATTAGACCTCAATTTTGAGCAAGTCCATTTTACTACCTGTTGATATGCTGAATTAGTGGCAAACAGTGGAGACCCAGATCAGTGGCGTCTGATCTGGGTCTCCACGGTTTGCCACTATTCCAGCATATCTTCACGGTTTACTCAGGCCTGTCTGTCCCAAAACTTAGGAAAATACGGTACCAATAATATTATTGGAAAGAGAAAACAAAATACGCGAAACATGAAACCCCTGTCGCTTGTCATACCGCTAAGATTTGAAAATGCGTTTATCGTGTTTGCGATCAAAATATCAGGCAGGTGAGAGACGATTTCCTCAACGTAACAGCCAAGTTCAGCGGTAGAAAACCAAAATAAATAGACTGTCTATATGGTTGCTCAAGTTACTGCGAATGGTAATTGAGAATAATCGAGTACAAAGTTGCTGCAAAAGCAGCAAAGAAATTAGCGCTGCGCAAATAGACTATTAGTATTAATGTTTTACAAGAATTCACAGGACAATACCGCATACCATAAGAATCTAGAATGTTTGCTGTGTCTCTGGTCGGGTCCACTGGCGAAATAAAATCAGACGCAGTATCAGAAAATGTACCGTATGATGTCCGTGCATACAGAGAAGACTCCGATTAGACTGTGCGAATATCACGAGGTCCCGGGTTCGAATTCCGCTAGAGGTGAATTCAGCTCATGGCTACCGCGCTTCTTTGCACAGAGACTTTCATCATCTCGGTATGACTTAAATAGCGTTGAAAAGGACGTAAAACATGATACGTGCCTTATACTTTGAAAAAAAAAATCAACAAAACACAAACAACCAAAAAACAAAAACAAAACTATATTAAAACAAAAAAGAAACACTCATATTACTGCCTATTGATATGTCTAATATACTGAAGGATGTGTTGTATACTGTATACACCCCTGTCAGATGCCTATATGTCTATACTATACCAGGCCTGTCTGTTAAAATAATTAGGGTTTATACGGTTATTAAAATAACTTACCTGATAGCGCGGAAAAACAGGACTGTCTGATTCGACCCTGTGTACATGACATCATGTAGCACTTTGCAGAATCCCACGTCAAAGTTTGATGAAATACACAATCTCTGACGTAATTTACAACCCTTTAAATCACGATCGTTTAATGCTTTTAACGCTTAGCACTCTGGGTAAAAAAATTTCAGCAGACGACATTTTGTAATATTTGTCTTATTTCTTTCCCAGAAAACAAGATTTGACATTTCATGCAAATTGTCCCCTCGAGACAATTTGCATGAAATGTCAAATCCTGTTTTCTGAGAAAAATAAAAAAGAAAGTATCACCACATTGTCGTCTGCTGAATTAGCCTAGAGAGTGATAAAGGTTACCCCATGATAACTAATTGTTTGAAAACAGATTTAGTTAGAAACAATGAATGCGGTATCCAAGCGCAAACGGGAAAGGCGAACATCCGGACCACATGATGCAGCTACGTATTCCGATGAGATTCTTTTCTACAGAGCAGGAAACTCCATTGTGAACAACTTGAGAAAAGGGCCACTGATCGAACAGAGAGGGCCCAGATAAATCAGTGCATCCGCGCAGTCCGAACAGGGTCTTTCTATTCGTTGATATGTTCTGCAATATAACTGATTCTTTACGCGGGAATGAAGGCCCTGACCAGACAGCCCGAATTGCGCAGTCAGATTTGACGCTTCGTTGACCGCGTATGCGACCAGGGCCATTTTCTCACGTTGCGTCAATATGCTCAGATTCAGGCTGGTCCATTTCAAATGCACCAGGAGAAACTGAGTCTTTGCGGACTGTGAAGGCTCTGGTGAGCCTGGATATCTGCGCAATCATACCATGGTCTTTGCTATTTGCTTAAAATATCGCTGTTTATTGTAATAGTATGTTATTAAATGGATGTTTTCATACTGGCCTTGTTACAGGGCCGAGAGCAGTCGTATTGGCCCGAGGATTGCTATATTGGCCCGGGGCGAAGCCGAAGGCCAATACACCCATCCGAAGGCTAATACGACTGGCCGAGACCTGTAACAGGGCTAATGTCAAAACATCCATTTCATGAAACTTTTATTAATCAACTTTTTGTTTTCAACGTTTAAAGTGTTGAAAGTCAATAAAACCTTTTTTTGAGTAGTTTTGTTCTTGTCGCTTGCTACATCATGCAGTTAACTACTGACTATTGCTTTGTTTAAATGGATAATAGGAACTGCTGTCTGCAAATGTAGCCCCAAGATCTGCAAGTATCTTGATGTACTCTATGCACCAAACAGAAAAAAGTATCACTGTGTTTAAAGTCTCATCTCTTCGTCTGTATTGGTATAATGCAGGCTGTTTGGCACTTATAAGAATAATAATTACTTAGTTGATTAATAATACATCCTATTTTAAAATACAGGAAGTACCTTAGTCTAACGGCACTAAAGTTTCAAGTAAAATGGTGTTCCCGAGGCATTTGGGAATGACGAAGGTCTAGCATTCGCGCAGGCTGATTAGGGCCTTCGCTGACCGCTTTCATTGGATACTGTAATAACAGAAGACAAAGAAACTGTAGGGATGCATATTTGCATATGTCTGAAAATATCTCACATGTGGTTAGGAGAATAAATGAAATAGAGGATACATAGGAAAAAGTCTCATTCAATGAATATAGCCATATCCAGGTACTAAACAGTAAAATAGACATAAACACAGACGCTATAACCACTTCATGCGCACCTAACCACCTAGCAGGCACACAGTGTTAAAACACCGTAGGTTCAACGTTGATTCAACGTCAAGACGTTGAATCAACGTTGAATCGACGTTGTTTCAACGCTTTGTACCTGCTTGGCTGTTCATGCGCACCCCAGCACACCCACGCTGACAACAGAATGACCAACTGTGTACAGAATTACATGTAGACCGATTCGTATAATCTGACAAATACGTATCATCTATAGGCAAATACGTGTATTCTGACAAATACGTATAAGCTGGAAGTTGCGTACAACCAGACAAATTTAATGTGTAGAACCAGACAAATGCATAGAATAGAGTAGAATAGACTTTATTCATACAAAAGGTCAATGACCTGACCCATGCGCACACCGTATAACATAAGTAATTTTAAGCATAGTCAATGATGATCAAAGACAGCAAACTATACATATATAGCTGAACTAAAACGATATTCTCCCTCATGAGCTATAAAACCACTATAAAATCAATTGTGGTTCTATATCCAAAGGTAAAATACCATATATAACGTAGTAGTAATGTCAGTAGCTTTATTTACCTACACGGAGCTACTGATATTACAACCAACAGTAATACTTTCAATACAATCAGTTATACTATACAGTTATATCTAAACAATACTGTATATGTTATAATACCATTAAAATCATATATAACTTAGTAGTAATGTTCCCAGCTCTGTTAACCCAAACAGAGCTAAGAACATTACAACTAACAATAATACTGTCAATACAATTAGTTATATATTGGTCAGATTATAGGCATATAATCTGCCCAATATGAATAATCAAGACAAATATGTATAGTCAGACAAATATATATAGTTTAGACAAATACACGTCACCTGTCAAATATGTATAATTGAGACAAATATGTATAAGTTAGACAAATACGTACATGTATAACCTTTCAAATATGTATAATCTAGACAAATACGTATATAATCTAGACAAATGTGTATATAATCTAGACAAATACGTATATAATATATGCAAATACGCAGGTGTAACCTGAAAAATGTGTATAATCTAGAAAAATACGTATAATCTGACAAAATGTATACTCTTGACGTATAATCTGGAAAATATGTATAATCTATATATGATCAGGACAAACTCAATCTGACAAATATGCATAATCCAGACAAATAGGTATAAGTTTTTTTTTTTTTTTTTTTTTTTTTTTTTTTATTTATTTATTTTTTTCATATTTATTCTTTTAAAGATATACACAAACATATATAGACATACACAAACATATATGTGACAATTTTTGTCTTTACAAAGTACATTTAGACATTATCATATAACAAAAAAATAGTAGTTTCTTATAATTTTATGACAACTTTTTTGCAATAATATATTACGAGTAGATCTATCCAAGAAGATATTAATGTCACATGCTATATTTAGTACTGAGATTTTCTTTCATAGTTCGCAGGTGTGTAGTCCTGGGTGGGTTATAATTTTTTTTATCTTTTACATATGAATATAAATTAAAGGTATCTAAGACTTTGTATACTGTAGAGTGTCAGAACTGTTTTAATTATATAAAAAAAAACAACAAAAAAAAAAACAAAAAAACAAAACGGAACTCAATTCTCATATTGTGTTAAGCGGACGGACCAAGGAAGACCATTTTCCCAGAAATTTATTATACTTATTATTTATTCTTGCAATATACTGTTCATTTTTAAAATTTCTTTTCAACAATGATTGAAATCCTTGTATACTCAAATGTTTGGATAAAAACTTTGTTTTATAAATATAATACTTAGCTATAATTATGAGATAACTAATTAAGGATGATTCATGTGGCCAAGCAAATATGATATTTTTATCAGTGATACTTAAATTTATATTCCCATTAAGCTGTAGCCAGTTTTTCAATGTGTTCCAAAACGCTTTTACTTTAGGACAGTCTACAAATAAATGTTTGATTGATTCTGTTGCCTGTTCACAGAAGGAACATCTATTGCTGTCTATTTTATTGATTTTGTATAAAAATGAATTGGTTGTCAAAATTCTATTCTTAATTTTGTACTGGAAATCTTTCAATTTAACCTCTTTGATATCATTAAGGGCTGTATTATATTGACTTTTTTCCTCCTTTGAAATATCCCCTTGATCTCGTTGCCATCTATTTGGTAAATCATTTTCGCTTTTTATAAAACTTTCATAAATTTTCTTACAACCTTTTTTATCTTTAAGAATAAGTTTAACATGTTTTGAACATATTACATTATATTTCATATCAATACAGGTTTGAATATTATTGTTTAATAAATTCTTCCTGACCTGTGGTATTCTATTTATTACTCCTTGAAAATCTAAAATTGTGCCTCGAACATTAAACACAGTTTTGAACTGATTAAAATCATAAAACACCCCATTCTCATTAACAAGATCAACTATATTCCTTATTCCTTTCTCATACCAATTTTTAATGAAGAATTTTCCACCATGTTGCATTTCTGAATTAAACCATATTGGTGAGTTTAAAACATCTTCAGTTTGACTTGCTGGATTGCATTTTAAAAAAGCTTTCCAACTATTTAAAACATCAATCCAAAAAGGATTACTTAGATTTGAAGCACAAAGTTTGGCATAACCATCTCCAAAAATAACAAGTTTTCTAAAGTCAACACGGGAAAGTCTGTTCCAAGAACATTCGTTTGTACTAATTAAAATTCTACGCAACCATGTTACTTTTAGTGATTCGATAAATTTGTTTATTTTTATCATCCTTAGTCCACCCTCCTTAACATCTTGTATAATAACATTACGACTTATCCTATCGGGCCCTGAGTTCCACAAAAACTTATAAAATAATTTCTCTAACTGTTTGACAAACTGTTCCGGGGGGTTTGGAAGAGCTGTAAATAGATGAATAAATTTTGAAAATGCTAAAGATTTTATGATTGTGATCTTGCCTGGGAGAGTCAGCTTTCTTTTTGACCACGATTGTAGTATTTTCTCCATTTTTCGTACTGTTTCTAAGGAGTTAAAATCCCATATATTAAAAACTTCAGGGGTAAATATAACACCTAGTATTTTAATTGGACCCTGCTCCCAATCAAGATTATAGTTATGACATAACCTCAAATCTGATCCTGACATTGAACCTATCCAGAGAGCCTTTGTTTTATCCTCATTTATTTTCAGCCCTGACATTAAGTAGAATTTTTTTAAAATACCTAAAGTTGCTAATAGTGAAGTTTCGGACCCATTTAAAAATATCTGAGTATCATCTGCATATTGACTAAGTAAAAAGGTTTTATCATTTATATCAATTCCTTTAATTGCAATTTCTTTTCTCATCATTAGGCTCAACACCTCTGCACAGAGAATAAATAAGTAGGGGGAGATAGGGTCTCCTTGTCTACACCCTCTTTGTAAATAGAAAAACTCTGACAAGAAACCATTTTGCAGAATACATGATTCTGCTCCATTTTGAAAAAGTTTAATCCATTTCTTGATAGAGGGACCAAAATTAAAATAATCTAAAGTCTTCGAAATAAATTTCCATGAAACAGAGTCGAATGCTTGTTGAAAATCTATAGAAAGTAATAAACCTGGTATATTTTTTTGTTTTGTTTCAAATAAAACATCATATATTAATCGGACATTTTCACCAATAAATCTACCAGCAATAAAGCCTTTCTGATCTTCGTGAATTATACTATCTAAAACTGATTTAATCCGATTTGCAATTACTGAGGAGGCTAATTTATAAATGACATTTAGGAGAGAAATTGGTCTCCAGTTCTTTAAAAAATGCCTTGACTTATTTGGTTTAGGTATGCAGGTTATAATACCCTGTTTTTGTGTAACTGATAAAGATTCTGTTCTATAAGCATAATTTAAAGATCTCAATATAAAAACACCTACATCTGACCAGAAAAATTTGAAGAATTCCGAAGTAAAACCATCATTTCCTGGACTTTTACAGTTTTTCATCTTTTTCAAAGCAGTAAGTAGTTCTGCATATGTAATTTCACCCTCTAGTTTTATAGATTCATTGTCTGATAATTTTCTTGGATTCCTCCCAATTTCTTCAGAGATAGGTGTATCATCAATGTTTATAGTCTCTGAATATAAAGTACTATAATAACTTTTCTGATAATTTAATATGTCTGGAGTATCTGTAAAATCCTCCCCCTGTTCATTTGTTAACTTAGATATAACCTTACTGGTAAAATTCCTACTTTCTAAATTTAAAAAATATTTGGTTGGCTTTTCCCCGAGATCTTCATATCTACACCTCGATCGTAATAAAACTCCCTCCATTTTTTTATTTCTTATCTCATATAATCTATTTCTTTTTTCTTCTAAACTATTCAAATCATTTATGTGAATATTTAAGGTATTATTATTAATGTTTTCCTCTGTTTCCAAAATTTCTTTTTCTAATTTAATTTCTTCTTGCATATTTTCCTTTTTCTTTATAGAACTATATTTAATGGTTTCCCCCCTAATCATAATAAGTAATGTCTCTAAAAATAATTGATCATTTATTGTGAATTGGATATTATCATCGGGAACAGTATTATTATTATTATTATTATTATTATTAATTTTATATAAATTTATTGTATCGTCAATTACAGTTTTAACTGTTGTTACATAATTTGTATCTTTTAATAGTGAATTATTAAATTTCCAGTATCCTCTTCCACGTTCATTTTCCTGTAATTTGATTTTCAAAATAATACCAGAATGGTCAGTTCGATAACCAGGCACTATATCACTGTCATGAACTAATGTGAACATATCTTCACTTACAATAAAAAAATCTAACCGTGCTTGTTTTCTATCTGGAATTAGTCTTCTCCATGTAAATTTCTTTTTTGTATCATTTAAAACCCTCCAGACATCAACATATCCGTTTTCATCTATAATATTTATAACAGTATTCCTGGCTCTTGGATTATTTATATTTTTATAGTTTACTGTGTCGAGATCACTATTAAGGACCAGGTTCCAATCTCCACACCATACAACATGTTCATTACCAAATTCAGAAATATACTGTTGTATAGTATTATAAAACTGAGGTTTGTCATCATTGGGACCATACAAATTTACTAATGTAATTTTTTTACCCAAAATTGTCAACTCTATGATAATAAAATTACCATTAGGATCCTTTTTTATTCTTCCTATTTCATGCTCAAAGGTATTATTTATTAAAACCATAACACCTCTAGAATTACTCTTATAGGGACTCATGTACAATCGAAACCCCCACTCACTTTTAACATATAACTCCATCTTTTCTTCCAAATGAACATCTTGAAGACAAATAATATCATATTTTTTCTTTCTTAAATAGTGAAATACATCCCTTCGTTTTTCCATAGTATTCAAACCCCTGCAGTTCTGACTGTATATACTTAAAGTTTCAGACATTCTCTTTCAACAAGTTTAATTTTAAATTCCATTCCCACACCAGTAAAGCTACAACCTTTGAAATATGCAACACTACACATATACATAAAATAACGTAAATATGGAAAAATATGAAAACGAAAATAGACAGACAATAACAAAACATCTTCCAGTTCTGATGTATGGGGCACCATATCTAGATTACTTAATATACAAAATAAAATAAATATTTTGATACATCCTAGTACAGAACAGAGCAACTGGAGGGACACTTAGTTGCTAGTACCAGAGACAACACCATACGTAAGAGTAACTGGTATCAAGCAGCAACCAAAAACTCGCAATAATTTTAAGGACTGTATTGAAAAATGACCTTTTATTGTCATTCCTCAACCCATTCCCTTTTCAAACTTCTGGCAAATCAAACCACTTGATCCCAATTTTTTATACTAACCCACACATTGAATAGCAAAGCATGCAGACCATATCAGTTGAACAGTGCAAGTCCAGATCAGTGGCTTCTGATCCAGATCTACATTGTGTGCAAAGGCAATGCATATCCGGGTCTGGCAGGGTAAGGGTAAGGGTAAAATAAAAAAAAAAAAAAAAAAACCTGCCTACAAACATCAGCCATTCTTGAAATAATGTACGCAGGCCTTAAACTACTCCTTTAGCCTGTATTTTGTACAAATATTTGACTATATTAATTTACAAAATAAAAGGTGTTTTTATTACATGGTTGTATGTTACTATAATGTTCCCAAGTTTTTGGACTGACATGTCTGGGAAAACAGCGCAAACCCAGATCAGGATGCTCTTAGAGGGGTTTACACTGTTTGTCATTACATCTGCATTTTTTCCTTTACACATAACTATTTAATTCTACCCTTTTGTTCAAATGTTTGGAAACTTACATGAGTATCTTCACACAGTCTTGGGTACAGCATGAATGAATAATATCTGGTAGCTCATATAAAAAAAGAATACACACACATATACATACATACACACATACACACACACATATATACATATGTATATACATATATATATATCCATATATACATATATATATATACAAAATGAAACTTAACTAAGTTACTCGGTCTAAATGTGATTTTATTCCATAACCATCGGATCCTCAGGTCGATTATTGGGTCCTTGAAGGTCGATTTCAAGGTCTTTTTTTGTTTTTTTATAGATGTAAAATTAACATCAAGGACCCAAGATTTATGTATGTTTTTATACATATAATCCATTTAACCATATCTGTATACATATATATACATATATATATATATATATATATATATATATATATATATATATATATATATATATATACATACACATGTACAACATACATGTAGCTGTTTAACTAACTTTATTGACTGTGTCCCTGGGGCCAGTGTCAATAAGAGGATGAGGTGTAAACATATACCTGTTTTAAAGTGTGAATCAATAATAGATTTATTACCATACCAAATTAATCCAATCTTAAAACTATATAAACAGCTGTCATGTCAGGCCGCTCGCAAGCAGCCCAATTCAGTTCCATACTGTTTTCAAATTCCCAAACACTTATAATATTCCAAACTTAAAAATATCTCTTGAAAAACCTATCTATACTACTAGCCAATATAAAGACATTGGAGACCCAGATAAAACTACTCCTTAAACCTGTACTTTTCAAAAAAAAAAAAAAAAAAAAAAAAAATTTTTTTTTTTTTTTAGATACATACAATCAGTTGCATATTATAGAGTTCTGAAACAGCCTTAAAATAAGCATACTCTTACACATCAACCTCCCTGCAACACCATCCACAAAAAAAGCCCTAAACAAAACATAGTTCAAAAGTAGCTCTGTAAAAATGTGAAAATTTGTAAGGAGAACTACCATGTGTGGTTACTCTCAATCCAGTCTATATACTTGGAAACAAGACAATTTTCTAACTATGACTGTTCACGCCTTTGACCCCGGGAGCAGTATTGCCAGGAAATTGCGGAGTACATTAAATATATGTGAGTTATTGTATCAAGAAGTTATCAAATCACCAGAATACTCGCTTTCTTGAAACAATGTTGACCCGCATCAAACCGCCTTAACAGCCTGATTCTGTTCAACATCATTTTTCCAGACCATCTGTATTTTCACGCTATTTGCATTGGATATCAAAACAATCCCATATCCTAGGATAGACAATCATATGCAAACAGTACAGGCCAAGATCAGACTGCTTCCATAGGTGCGTGGCAAGCAGTAAAATGGCTTTTCATGAGTATAACACTGCTAAAAAAAAACAAAAAAAAAAAAACTATTCATAAGAAATAATTAAAACACGAAAGATATCCTTCATAAAACAGTGTTGAGCCGCATCAGACTGCTCGAGCAGCCTGATTCCGTTCAACAGTTTTTCTGAACCACCTATGTTCTCACACCACCTGCATTGGATACCTAAATGATCCCATATCTTAAAATAGACAGTCATTTTCAAACACTTCAGACCCAGATTAGACCGCCTTCACAGTAGCTCCGCAAGCTGCAACATGGCTTTGCATGGGTATAACACAGTAAGAAACAAAAGAGAGAGAGAGAGAGAGAGAGAGAGAGAGAGAGAGAGAGAGAGAGAGAGAGAGGAGGGAGAGGTATCCCTCCACCCCCATCAATAAAAAGAAAAAGGTTCTAGTGTTCTCATTATAACACCGTATTATTATTATTATTATTATTATTATTAATTTTATATAAATTTATTGTATCGTCAATTACAGTTTTAACTGTTGTTACATAATTTGTGTCTTTTAATAGTGAATTATTAAATTTCCAGTATCCTCTTCCACGTTCATTTTCCTGTAATTTGATTTTCAAAATAATACCAGAATGGTCAGTTCGATAACCTGGCACTATATCACTGTCATGAACTAATGTGAACATATCTTCAGTTACAATAAAAAAATCTAACCGTGCTTGTTTTCTATCTGGAATTAGTCTTCTCCATGTAAATTTCTTTTTTGTATCATTTAAAACCCTCCAGACATCAACATATCCGTTTTCATCTATAATATTTATAACAGTATTCCTGGCTCTTGGATTATTTATATTTTTATAGTCTACTGTGTCGAGATCACTATTAAGGACCAGGTTCCAATCTCCACACCATACAACATGTTCATTACCAAATTCAGAAATATACTGTTGTATAGTATTATAAAACTGAGGTTTGTCATCATTGGGACCATACAAATTTACTAATGTAATTTTTTTACCCAAAATTGTCAACTCTATGATAATAAAATTACCATTAGGATCCTTTTTTATTCTTCCTATTTCATGCTCAAAGGTATTATTTATTAAAACCACAACACCTCTAGAATTTCTCTTATAGGGACTCATGTACAATCGAAACCCCCACTCACTTTTAACATATAACTCCATCTTTTCTTCCAAATGAACATCTTGAAGACAAATAATATCATATTTTTTCTTTCTTAAATAGTGAAATACATCCCTTCGTTTTTCCATAGTATTCAAACCCCTGCAGTTCTGACTGTATATACTTAAAGTTTCAGACATTCTCTTTCAACAAGTTTAATTTTAAATTCCATTCCCACACCAGTAAAGCTACAACCTTTGAAATATGCAACACTACACATATACATAAAATAACGTAAATATGGAAAAATATGAAAACGAAAATAGACAGACAATAACAAAACATCTTCCAGTTCTGATGTATGGGGCACCATATCTAGATTACTTAATATACAAAATAAAATAAATATTTTGATACATCCTAGTACAGAACAGAGCAACTGGAGGGACACTTAGTTGCTAGTACCAGAGACAACACCATACGTAAGAGTAACTGGTATCAAGCAGCAACCAAAAACTCGCAATAATTTTAAAGACTGTATTGAAAAATGACCTTTTATTGTCATTCCTCAACCCATTCCCTTTTCAAACTTCTGGCAAATCAAACCACTTGATCCCAATTTTTTATACTAACCCACACATTGAATAGCAAAGCGTGCAGACCATATCAGTTGAACAGTGCAGATCCAGATCAGTGGCTTCTGATCCAGATCTACATTGTGTGCAAAGGCAGTGCATATCCGGGTCTGGCAGGGTAAGGGTAAAAAAACAAAAAAAAAAACAAAAAAAAACAAAAAAACAACCTGCCTACAAACATCAGCCATTCTTGAAATAATGTACGCAGGCCTTAAATTACTCCTTTAGCCTATATTTTGTACAAATATTTGACTATATTAATTTACAAAATAAAAGGTGTTTTTATTACATGGTTGTATGTTACTAGAATGTTCCCAAGTTTTTTGGACTGACATGTCTGGGAAAACAGCGCAAACCCAGGTCAGGATGCTCTTAGAGGGGTTTACACTGTTTGTCATTACATCTGCATTTTTTCCTTTACACATAACTATTTAATTCTACCCATTTGTTCAAATGTTTGGAAAATTACATGAGTATCTTCACACAGTCTTGGGTACAGCATGAATGAATAATACCTGGTAGCTCATATAAAAAAAAAAGAATACACACACATATACATACATACACACATACACACACACATATATACATATATATATATATATATATATATATATATATATATATACATATATATATCCATATATACATATATATATACATATATATATACAAAATGAAACTTAACTAAGTTACTCGGTCTAAATGTGATTTTATTCCATAACTATCGGATCCTCAGGTCGATTATTGGGTCCTTGAAGGTCGATTTCCAGGTCTTTTTTTGTTTTTTTATAGATGTGAAATTAACATCAAGGACCCAAGATTTATGTATGTTTTTCTACATATAATCCATTTAACCATATCTGTATACATATATATATATATATATATATATATATATATATATATATATATATATATATATATATATATATATATATATATATATATATATATATACATACACATGTACAACATACATGTAGCTGTTTAACTAACTTTATTGACTGTGTCCCTGGGGCCAGTGTCAATAAGAGGATGAGGTGTAAACATATACCTGTTTTAAAGTGTCAATCAATAATAGATTTATTACCATACCAAATTAATTCAATCTTAAAACTATATCAACAGCTGTCATGTCAGGCCGCTCGAAGAGCAGCCCAATTCAGTTCCATACTGTTTTCAATTTCCCAAACACTTATAATATTCCAAACATAAAAATATCTCTTGAAAAACCTATCTATACTACTAGCCAATATAAAGACATTGGAGACCCAGATAAAACTACTCCTTAAACCTGTACTTTTCAAAAAAAAAAAAAAAAAAAAAAAAATTTTAGATACATACAATCAGTTTATAAAATATAAACTGTTTTATTGCATATTATAGAGTTCTGAAACAGCCTCAAAATAAGCATACTCATACACATCAACCTCCCTGCAACACCATCCACAAAAAAAGCCCTAAACAAAACATAGTTCAAAAGTAGCTCTGTAAAAATGTGAAAATTTGTAAGGAGAACTACCATGTGTGGTTACTCTCAATCCAGTCTATATACTTGGAAACAAATCAATTTTCTAACTATGACTGTTCACGCCTTTGACCCCGGGAGCAGTATTGCCAGGAAATTGCGGAGTACATTAAATATATGTGAGTTATTGTATCAAGAAGTTATCAAATCACCAGAATACTCGCTTTCTTGAAACAATGTTGACCCGCATCAAACCGCCTTAACAGCCTGATTCTGTTCAACATCATTTTTCCAGACCACCTGTATTTTCACGCCATTTGCATTGGATATCAAAACAATCCCATATCATAGGATAGACAATCATATGCAAACAGTACAGACCAAGATCAGACTGCTTCCACAGTAGCGTGGCAAGCAGTAAAATGGCTTTTCATGAGTATAACACTGCTAAAAAAAATAAAAAAAAAACTATCCATAAGAAATAATTAAAACACGAAAGATATCCTTCATAAAACAGTGTTGAGCCGCATCAGACTGCTCGAGCAGCCTGATTCCGTTCAACAGTTTTTCTGAACCACCTATGTTCTCACACCACCTGCATTGGATACCTAAATGATCCCATATCTTAAAATAGACAGTCATTTACAAACACTACAGACCCAGATTAGACCGCCTTCACAGTAGCTCCGCAAGCTGCAACATGGCTTTGCATGGGTATAACACAGTTAGAAACAAAAGAGAGAGAGAGAAAGAGAGAGAGAGAGAGAGAGAGAGAGAGAGAGAGAGAGAGAGAGGGAGGGAGAGGTATCCCTACACCCCCATCAATAAAAAGAAAAAGGTTCTAGTGTTCTCATTATAACACCCACATATTCTATGATTTTATAGACAATAAAATGGTGTAATGAACAGTTCGATATAACATGTTTTTGGGTATAACATGGTCCATAGACAAATCCCCCAAAAAATGCTTAAATTATATTCGTGGTCTCTCTTCTACACAATATATATCGATACACATTTGTCCAACATGGCAATTCAACCAACATGGTTTTTTTTTAACTTAAACGATAACAATCATGTTACAGCCCTTGTTCTTACATCTATCTCTTTATGCTCTGTATGTCTTTAAATATATATGTATAAACAGCTCTGTATTATCACCCAAATAGGTATAAGTTCATCAATATGTATAATCTTGATAAATACACAGAAATGAGTCTTGTCTCTGCCCAAATGTTTGACTACATTTGTTCCTTTGATGTGGGTTATTCTTTAGGACTTATGTTCCTGTTTGTCGAGGGATGCAAATGGTGACTCGGTATCAGAAAGGTATTGTTTTCATCGCCCTCTTTAAAGTTTTGCTCCCGAGTCTAGATAACCAGAATTAAAAAAGCGTTTTGTTCTGTTTTATATAGTAAGGCGCACCGGGTGTTCAAATTCGTGCAAAGTTAGCTTACTTTGCTTTGGTGAGATAAAAATAATTGAGAAAACATTGAAAAAAAAAAAATCACAAATGATACTGTATTGTAGAGATATTTAAAGATAAAATATCTTTTCTCAGTTATTTCAAGAAAACAACAACTGTCGATCAAAAGTATTACCTGCATGGCTAGCCGACGTTTTCAGGGGTTTGGGGATGGGTGGGCGATTGCACGGGTCAGCGGGGATCGGGTGGGTTACTGTTTTCACGGAGAAATTCCCATAATCGGTATGGAGTCGTAGTATAGAACAAGTAATGCAAGTACAGTAAAATTTTGGTCATACCCCAGTTAGCATTCTTTATAAATCTACAGCGGGTCGTTATAGGCCCGTCAGCTACCCTGACGGGCCGATAACGGCCCGCTATAGATTTACGTGGAATGCTAACTGGGACTTTACCGTAGTATTTGTTGATATTTCTGGTTTCCTCCATTGCAGTTCTTCGTTCGTGCCTCGGCAATTTCATGCGTGGCGTTTGTTTTGTCATTGTTTGTTTCTCTTCTATTCTTCTTTCAGTGATCGGGAAGGCTATCCTTCGTGATTGTGACATGCCTTGGGTACAGTGTATCTATACTTATATTTATATTGGTTGATAAATGGTGATATTAATTGTTCCAGCTGGAAGTATTTTTCAAACTCTTCCCAATCCCTTTTAACAGAGGAAAATTGATCAAGTTACTGTGAAATCGAGCTATTTATTTCATGCATTATCATCTCTGTGAGCTCAGCTTTACCAGTCTGGGGAATTATGGCTATCCATCAAATGGCTTTTAACCCTTGAAGCGCGAATCACAAATCCAACAAACGACACTTTGACATTTTTGTTTTTCCAAAGAAACTAAGGCATGACGGACGATTCATATGAAATGCCAAGTCTTACTATGAGTTTGTTTCGTCATTATTGTTTCCTCATCTTTCCTTTTTTTAGTGCCTTGGGAAGGCTATTCAACGTGATTGTGGCATTTCTTGGATATCCTTACTTATTTCTGTTTATCAGTTTGGTAACCTAACATAACCTCTTTCTCTGACAGAAGACTGTGAACTTTACTTCAAACTTCAATGAAAATTTGGAAAATCATACATTATTACTTTTATTTTAGGACATATTTTCATATATATTTACATTGTAATCGACCCCAACAGATCGTGACAAAATACAAAAATGGAAGAATTCTTTTGTTATATGCTTTCGTATGTATCGACATTTAACACATTTGAGTCTGAATACATCTCAAACGGTAATGGGCAAATAGTGCAGACCCATATCAGACGCTACAGAATGCGGCATCTGATCAGTGTTTCCACTGTTTGTAAACAGTTTAGCCATTTGTTTTGTACGAATATCTAAATCACATACCCTGACATATCTACAATTGAGTTGCCTAATCCAATATATAGAGTGGGGGAGTTTATTTAGTCTAAAATGGACCGAAAAATGCAATATAGCAGAAATCGTTGATCAATTTTTTTTACGCCCAAGAGCAGTCAAGACGGACCTAGGGTGACTTCCTATTGATTAAGTTCCATGTTGGGTGATGCCTAAATGTATCACTATACATAGACTACAACACCGTCAGATTTTTTACGAATTTTTTACAAATAAATATTTACAATATTTGATACGCAAAACATCTATCATTAACTGTTATTCTCTTCGCGTCGGCCTCGACAATGATCACAACACGGTTGGAAACTATACTGGTTCATAATTTGGTTAATCTGGCTTGACTAATCAAATTGTTGACAACCAGTACAATCTCCAACCTGGTGCGGTGAACTTTGTCATGTCGATGTGAAGAGAATACCTTCTCACAACACTAACAATAAACTAAATTGTACAATGCTTTATTTCCTATTCTTTTTTTCACAATTCCTGTGTTAGTAGTTGTCACTTTTTAGCACTAAATTCCTTATCGAGCTTTCGTTTATATACATGTATATAAGACTACCCTTTATTTCGTGCGTTTGGCAAACTATGCTCACAGTTCTTGAAGAATAATCTTTCTTCTGTTCGAATTCTGATATAAAAATTCCTTTCGTAATTTATCTTTTGGCGACGGCTTGATACTGTCTAGACAGATCCTAAAGAGTGACCAGTCGACCGTGTGGTGTTCTTCCCTGCGTTGTATACATTCTAGCCCCGACCAGGGCAGGAATGTCAATGAGAGGGCATAAACCTTTAACAGGTGAACAGACAAACTCTAACCATACATTCTACAATAGCACAAGATAAATCCTGCTACTATATGACTATACTATCATTCTACATTGACGACGTACGTCACCAAGTAAAGTAAGTGACGTCATTGACATTGGGGCTGAATTACGATGTCAGGATTAATATATCACTTTTCTCGACGTGACTCCTCCATGACCGACTTCTCTGTTGTCGACATCAGCGCTGCCGAAGTGAGCAATCCACTAACTGCGCACAAAATTTAGCATCTGCGTGTAATAATTTGAAAGTTTTTATTACCCAGTCTCGATATGCAAACTGCCATCACGGAATTTGCGCTGAAAACCAACAAATAAATTATTATAATAAAATGAAATACCACTAACCGAAAAATACCGACAAAAGACACTTGTGACGTTTAGCATCGTATACCGGTTTGCCGTCTGTCGTATTATTTCAATGGGGTGCATTTATAGTCAGTTTTGATCACGCGGAAATCAACATTTCACTCTTGCTTTAGATAATCGAGATTCACGTGATTTAAACTATGATGTAACATTTGTACTTTATACCTGCAGGTCGAAAAAGTGACTTAGGCAGTAAAAACAGGGACCTCTCGTCCAAAATAAAACTGTACAATTCATTCAGCCCGCTCTGTATCGTAACAGATTTCTACTTTAAAAAGCTACTTCCCGAGAGTTATAAACGCAGCCTATATCAAAATTAAAATAGAAGGGATTTCTTTTTTTCATTCTTTAATGTAATTTGCATGCACAGAAACCCTATTCTGTAGCATCTTAATTAAGTTTAGGTGAGTTTCAAAATCACATCAAGGATATTACTGCGCCGTTAATGGTATTTTCAGCATTCCTTTTGCTGTTATGAAAATGACCCCAAATTTCGGACGAAATATTAATAACAGTATAAAATACCAGGTTCCCAGCGTATTTCTGTTCGACGAGAAAACGAGAAATGGCTCGTTAAAACTTGCCGCTTCTCATTTTCTAAGGCTCAAAGATATATATATACCCGCGATGTTTCTGGCCAGTAACCTAGTTTTTCCTATTTACCATATAAATAGTTCCCAGTCTTTCTTCAAAACACATGTACTTATCAGAATAATGATGTTTTTTGTTAGGCGACGCAATTAATTTAAAATAGATAATGAAGGGAACTGGGTACACTTGGTAGCTTTTACGCCATTTCTGACAAGGGAGACTACTTTTGTGACTTCTATTTACTTTACTGCACCCCAAACCCATTCTGAAATAATAATAATAATAATAATAATAATAATAATAATAAAAAAAAAAAAAAAAAAAAAAAAAAAAATAGAGTCTATTCTATAAGGAAAGAATTTGCTCCCTAAGGGAGCAAATTCTTGCCTTATAGAGTAAACCCCTTTTCAGAAGGGAGCAAACAAATTTAACAGAGTTATCTTCAACGAAAGTGAATCAGTTGCCTTTTGAAATGTTCTTCCTTGCTGAATAATCAATCGTTAAGGAAAGTATTAAACATAACGACATGGTGGAGCCGCCTCGGTGGCTCAGTTGGATGCGCGTCCGACTGGTGATCAGGAGGTTGCGGGTTCGACCCCGCCGGGTCGGAAACATTCTTTCGTGGAGATTTGATAATGAAGTATTTTCTACGGTCATTCTCTCCCTTCCCCTGATTCAAGGAGGGCCGTTGTCAGTTTCTGGCGAAAACATAAGAGCAATACTGGTTAACCGCCTAGAGGACTAAGCCTGCCCAGTAAAAAAGTGTGGTTAGGTAAACTGACCGCGCTCGACATGACCCCATTGGGTTGACTGGCCGTAAAACCTCAACACAAACAATGACATGGTGGATAACCGTAAGTCTCCAGACTGATACAGTTTGATAAAGGCTGGTAATGGGCAGATATGATTGATTATCCACTCGCTGAAAAATCAGTAGTTTTAACAGCATTTTATTGAATGCATGTTTTACATGTTAACAATCCGATTCACAGTGTTGTCTACAATAATTTATCGAGAACTACGTGCATTTTATATTGTAAATTCTTACATGTAAACACAATAGAGTGCATATTACATGAATTGCGCATTTTAGCATTGTCAGTTCTTTTTACTTAAAGAAAGTCGTACCGTACTTAATCTACCGTGCTTTCGACATAGTCGACTCTCGCTATATCGACTTCGCTTATCTCGAATAACCGCTTATCTCGAAGTGAAAATCTGGTACCTGTTTTGACATAGAAATCTAACGACAGGTAACAAAATATTGTGGAAAAGAGCAGTTTCTCCTCTGTTCACAATATTTTCAATATATCTATAACTTGAGGTGTCACATTACATGTTCATTTGCTAAATGCGGTTGTTTGATTTATTTTTCCTTTAATTCTGCAAATCTGATATGTCGAGGTACGGATATCTCAAAGTATTTCAGAGAGTCCCTTGGACTTCGAGATAACCAGAGTCGACATACTTTGGTAAAGCATTTTTCATGTGGCGTTTTATTAAAAATGTAAAACATTATTTGTGATTGACAATATCTAATCAGGAATCATTGATGCGCAACATAGGAAAATGCCGTATGCGAAAAGCGAAGGTCAAGATGTACGTGCGCATCCGTCCAGTCTGATCTGGACATTCTCTGTTCGCCGACATATACTACAGTATCCATTTATTTTGTAAGCTGACAAAACAGGCGGCTCTGATCAGCCTGCGTTGTCCGCAAATTGCATAAGGATCCTTTTCGTGCGTTGAACATCATTTTCAAATTTATTTATTGGCTTATTGTTTCAAATATTTATGGTGACAAAAAGTGGTCTGACCAATGCAACTGCTATAGTAAACTGAATTTTTGCATTTTTTTCTATAACAAAACATTTTATTACTTTTGTGCACTGTAAAACCTGGGCTAGGACATTTGGACATTGGCAAATAGTGTAAACCCAAATCAGACGCCGTAGAACGCGGCCACTGATCAGAGTCTGCACTGTTTGCTTAAATTACAGGAAGTAAAGGGTTAAATGAAACAGTGTTACGTCCCCGTTCAGGATCCTTTTCCCAGCCAACACTGAGAGACAATCGACCCACCAGTGCTGTCAGTGCTTCGATTTGCCATACAGGAAAGAAAACGTCGTACAGAAAATAAAAGTTTGGTTTATCAGTATAGGTATAACCAAAAAGTTTTGCATTGAATCATGATAGAAATTTGCAGATTTACTTATTATTAGTAAAGCGCGACTTTCTGAATGATGCCAAAAATAGAGTAAATAATCGATGTCAAAAGTAGAGTTAATAACCATCCATCTGAGCAATCGGTGTAGACCCAGATGAAGTTGCTTCACATAAAAGGGACATTGGCAAACAGTGCGGATCCTAATTAGGATCTCTATCGTTTGCATTAAATACAGAAATTTCTATAAAAAAACGGTTATAATAAAAATAACCAGACACCTTTCTGCAGGAATGGCGCTAGTCCAAAGAGTTATGGTAGAATGGGTTAGGGTAAGAGTGGTGAGGTTTTATGGTGGCGACAATTACTATACATATATCTGTACAAGTATTAGCTTTCACAAAAAGCTTGGTCTACGCTTAGTACACTTGGCACACAGGTAGCCTGAACTCCCACAGTCCATGGAAAATAGCATTGGACCAGTCCATGATCTTTCATAAATAGCTTCCGGGGCAATTTCAAGCTATAGATGGGCGTTGACAAGACTCGCTGTGTGCAGCACATTACATGTTTCGTCTCTTGTACTGTTTAATCTTCAGCATTCAGTAGGCTAAATCGTCAAAAGAAAATTATTTGTATTTTTTATCTTATTTTTAATGGAAAATGAGGCTACCATTTCCTTTAATTTGTCACCTTTAGAGAATGAACTGACGTCATTTTCTGTAAAAAAAAATAGGAATATTTTTTAAATGATGTCTGTTTTCATATATGGCCAGCAGTTTTAATATTTAAACTTTCAACTTTGGAATCTTTCTAATTAGCCTCCATCCTTATGCAGTAAATAGTTTAATAAACATAAATAAATATTTTATAGGTTTTAAACACAACTATAATAAGAAATGCTTCATTATGTCCCCCAACATAGGGGGGACATATTGTTTTAGTACGGATCCTGTCGGCGTCGGCGTCCTTGTCTGCGTAGCCTCTTGTCTGCACTCTATCTCCTTAATGAATATATGGATTTTGGCCAAACTTACATAAATTTATCATTGGGTGGGGTAAAAATGCTGATTAGATTTTGATGACTTGACCCCATTTTCAAGGTCACACGAGGACTTAGATTGTTGGAAAAGGCACGAAAATTGCTTGTCTGCACCCTATCTCCTGAAGGAACAAATGGATTTTGACTATACCTGCACATCTAGATTGCTGGGACATGTAAAAGAACTGTCTGTACCCTATCTCCAGAATGATGGGTGGATTTTGACTAAACTTGTACATCTATATTGTTCTGACATGGAAAAGAACATTAGATTTGGTAACCTTGACCCAATTTTCAAGGTCACATGATGGCTTAGATGGTTGGAAAATGGATTGTCTGCACCCTATCTCCAGAATGATGGGTAGATTTTGACAAAACTTGTACATCTATATTGTTGTGACATGGAAAACAACTGATTAGATTTGGTGACCGTGACCAATTTTTAAGGTCACAAGAGGCCTCAGATTGTTGTAAAATGGCTTTTCTGAATCCTATCTCCAGAATGAATGGATGGATTTTGACAAAACTATATTGTTTAGACAGGGACAAGAACTGATTAGATTTTGGTGACCTTGACCCATTTTCAAAGTCACAGGGGCTCAGATTGTTGGAAAATGGCTTGTCTGCACCCTATCTCCAGAATGAATAAATGGATTTTGACTAAACTTGTACATCTATATTGTTGTGACATGGAAAAGAACTGATTAGATTTTGGTGACCCTGACCCGATTTTCAAGGTCACACAAGGGCTTAGATTGTTGAAAAATGGCTTGTGTGCACCCTATCTCATGAAGGAATAGATTGATTTTGACCAAACTTGCACAACTATATTGTTGTGACATGAAAAAGAACTGATTAGATTTTGTGACCTTGGCTTCATTTTCAAGGTCACAGGAGGGTTCAGATTGTTGAAAAATCGCTTTTCCAACCCTATCTCCAGAATGAATAGATAGATTTTGACCAAACTTGTACAGCTATATTGTTGAGACAGGGACAAGAACTGATTAGATTTTGGTGACCTTGACCCCATTTCAAGGGCTTAGATTTTGGAAATTGCCCCCATCGATCACACACACACACACAAAAAGATAAATTATAGATACAGCCTTTTTCAACGATAGGTCTGTTCAAACTGGTGGGAACATACTTTTTCCTCCGAAAACACTGTTCTAGTTTATTCAGTATTCAGGAAGTCCACACTCCCACAAGCTTCTAGTGCACCGATTTGTTTAGTAAAAGGGGGAAATAAGGGGACGGGCGGGGACAAAAAGTTATGAGGACGCCATGTAAGTACATTTGATCTATTTACTTAATTTACACGTGATGCGCATTGTGGCAAAATGGTTCTTATCCCATAAGCGGGAAATGAATGCTCTGATCAGTCGGCGCGAAAGCGTAGCCTGATCAGGGCCATTATTGCTCTCTTAGGAGTCATTGGATCCTTCATAATACAGTCGACTCTCGTTATCTCGACCTCGCTTATCTCGTATAACCGGTTATCTCGAACTTAAAATCTGGTCCCTGTTTTAACATGGAAATCTAACAACAGGTAACAAAATAGTGTGGAAAAGGTCCTACGGAGCAGTTTCAACTCTTTTCCACAATATTTTAAATATATCTCCAATTCTAGGAGTCAAACTGCATATTCATTTTTGAAATGAGGCTGTTCAATTTATTTTTGCCTCAATTCTGCAAATCTGATATGTCGAGGCACGGATATCTCGAATTGTTCCAGACTGTCCCTTGAACTTCGAGATATTGAGAGTCGACTGTATATCGACAAACACAGAAAGCCCTGATCAGCCTACGCGTATTGCATAGAATACCTTTATGCAGGTCACACACCATATACGTTCAATCCCTTTTTACTTGAGATGATTCGCTTAAATAAAGTTTGTAAGTTTTGAAACGGGATAAACTAGATTTTATGAGGTAATTTGAGTTCTCATTTATACAGTCTCTGAGCCTAATGCTAAATGTCCCGACCCAGGTTTTACAGATACACTCTATCAACAGCAATCTGACGTCACAGCGTCAAGACTAGCGCGGCTATGAATAACCGTTACCTGGATTTCGTCTAACGCGCGGTTTGATTACATTGGTAAAAATAGTACTTTTAATATTATTGATAAATGCACTTCGTTTTATTCTAGAACACCCGACTTTCTGCCTCCTCAACAGTAAAAGACCCCACTTAATAAACACGTCATCCACTAGTAGAAAGGAACACGTAAGAAAATACCCCAAACACTGAAGTTGCTTCAAGTGCGGCAGTCTCGAAAATAAACTCCGATCCTAGTGCCAAAGCTCATAGCAGGAGGGCAACCATCCTACCACTCACGCAAATTCATCCATAATTTTGTTTAATTTTATCATTCAGGTACTCCTTTTTAGCTCGCCTGGACGAAGTCCAGGAAGAGCTATTGCACTACCTCCGGCGTCGGCGCCGGCGTTGGCGTCGGCGTTGGCATCTACAGTTACGTGAAAGTTTTTTAAGAGCTCATATTTTCCAGACCATTTGATAGATTTAGTTCATATTTGGTATGATGATAGATATAGTTCGAAAGTTTTATTAAGCAATACCCCAGCCCATCACCTCAAGGTTAAGGTCAGGTGAAGGTCGTGGACTTTTTTTTTATGTTAGAGATATTTAAGGGCTCATATTTTCCAAACTATATGACGGATTTTGTTCATATTTGGTATGATGATAGATACAGTTCCAAAAGTTTTTTTTAGCAATATCCTGCCCATGCCTATGACCTCAAGGTTAAGGTCACAGAATTAAAAATATTATATTAAAATTTTTAAGCGCTCATATTTTCCAAACCATACGACGTATTTTGTTCATATTTGACATGATGATAGATACAGGTCCAAAGTTTTATTCAGTAATACTCACTACCCTTGCCCATAGCCTCAAGGTCAAAGTTAAGAACTTACAAATTTTATATTTAAGTGTTTTAAGAGCTGATATTTTCCAAGTAGTTGCGGTCATGGTACCAAAGCCGTAATCCAAAATCATAAATCCATAAACGAATGACGAATCAGAATGTTCAGACCAACAGACATGGACCCCAGAACAAAGGGTGTAATCAGGCGTCCGCGGATAGTAAGCATTACTTGGTAAGCAAGCTTCGCCCACCATGCCCATGGGCCTGAACGAAGGAAATATCGGTAGAAGCGTATGTCCGGGATTTAGGAAGTCTACTTATGGCGCGTCACTGGTATGATATGATAGATTTAGTTCATATTTGGAATGATATTAGATACAGGTACAAAGTTTTATTCATCATCACCCCACCTATGCATGTGACCTCAAGGTCAAAGTCACAGACTTAGAAATTTTATAATTGATTCCTGATAATGTCAAATTCATGACAACAAATGACCAAACCATAGCACAAGAAATTCTATCAAGAGCTAAAATGTCATAACATATCCTCTTACCATTATGATTCTAAGTATTGGGACAGATAGGCCTAGGCAAATAGTGCTGACCCAGATCAGATTGGTCCTAAAGAGCACCCTGACACTCCAATATCACCCCAATTCCATACGAGCTATGCAGTCTGCTGACGGATGTCGTTGGAAATTTGCACTGACGTCATCAGTTATCGAATTAGCCACTCCGACGGTAAAAAAGATAGGCATCGAATGCCTTTGGTACTTTCCTGCAAAATAGTGCTTAAATGGATATAGTTAATTGCGGAGTTGCAAATTTGTGCTAAAGTAAAGATGAAGACACCAAGGAAATGCCACGATCACGAAGCACAATCTAAAAACATTATTTTATCATGGATTATTATTCAAAGCTTGTCTGTTTATGTTACTGTGTTCTATTTTGATAAATTTGCATGCTTCAAAATAATGTTAATTTCCTTGACAATAAAATCCGCCTTTTATGAGGCCCTCCAAGGGGTTCTGGGGAACAGGGGAATAATGTCATTTATTTCAGGGGAACAGGTGAACACAAGTCTAAAAATGAAAGGAACAGGAGAACAAAGGTAATTTCGGGGAGCAGGGAACATAGAAAATTTAAATTTAGATTTTGGGGAACAAGGGAAAAATATTTCAGGGGAACAAGGGAACAGGTACTCCTCCCCCTGGGAGGGCCTCTTTTATACGCATACGTTGTCTGGTCGCAACAAAATGTCATTTTTTTTATGCTTTTGAGTAAGAGCGTTTAGATGACCATTAGCTAATTCAGTTATAGATGGATCCTTTAAATCCTAATGAGATCATATGCGTGAAACGTCAAAGCCTATTTTCTAGGAAATAAAAAAAAACTATTTCAAAATGTCGTTCTTTTTAACCAGCATACTAGGCAATAAATATTTGCAGTCATAACCAAATACAAAGTTTAGAGGAAAATTTTGAATTGAAGCGCATTTAATTTACATATCCTTCAGTGAAGTAATGTTAAAAGACGAGTCGGCCTCGGTGGCTCAGTTGGATGCGCCGTCCGACTGGAGACCAGGAGGTCGCGGGTTCAACCCCCGCCGATGTCGGCAACATTCTTTCATGGAGATTGATCATGAAATATTTTCTACGTTCATTCTCTCCCTTCCGCTGATTCAAGAAGGGCAGTTGTCAGTTTCTGGCGAAAGAATGTGCACAAGACTGGTTAACCGCTTAGAGGACTAAGCCTGCCCAGTAAACGTGTGGTTAGGTAAACTGACCGCGCTCGACATGACCCCATTGGGTTGACTGGGCCGTAAAACCTCAACACAAACAAACAAAAGACGAGTATTTTCAGTAAGCGCCTCACCTTAACTCCTAATCATACTTGTCCAAAGCTTTTAAAAAGTTCATCTTACTATTATGTCTAAATAGCTGAGCGAGTGGCAAACAGTGTAGACCTGATCTGACATGCGAGTTGTACGGTTTAATTCATCTTTGCATCAGCACAATTTCATCAGTGACCTTTGCTCTTCGTTGATACAGCTTGTAGTGTAGTGATGTGCAGGGCAGTGTGGTCTTTAATTGTCCTCGTGCACCTCATTAATATCATCAAGACCTTTTATTATACAAGACTAAATGGTTTTGTAAATGAACAGCGAAACATGAAAAGAAACGTCCAGAAAGACCTTAATAATTATGCATGTTTCAGATTTAATCAGTTAAGTTTGGGTAACAGAGTTGCCACCTTTTTTGGGAAATAGTTGCCAAAACTGCTTGCCATCCGTTCAATTTGTGGCTGCTTAATTGTACAGTAAAACCTCAATAGCTCGAACATCTTTGGGACCATGAAAATTTATTCAAGAAGTGGGTAGTTCGAGCCACTGAGGGTTAATCAAGGCACCATGTCAGGATGCAAATGGTGATAATTTAGAGATGTCGTTTCGATCGTCTATAGAGTAATGACATGTTGACTGTACTCATACGAATCGCCTCCCGAATTTTCCCCGAAGATATCCATAAATATTTGCTTCCTTGGGCTATGAAGAGAACTCAAAAACGAGTTCGAATATTAGCCATGGTAAACGATCCATCGGTGTTCGAGTCATTGAGGTTTTACTGTATTTGTTTGTCTTTCCATTTGGTGTTGGGGGCTTGATGTGGATCTGACTGAATCAGTTCCTGAGTTCACTTATTTACTTTAATATCGCAGGCAAATGCTTCTAACGGCACCAAGAGAAAAGTAAAGCAACCAGCTTCCTGTACCTCAACGAGGTGATCACACAGCCAGACAGGACCCATCAATTTCAACATTATCACAACAAACAGGGCAAAACATGAAAAAATAGCAAGTAGCCCCAGGCTCCACAAAGAACGAACATCATCTGGCCCCGAGGTTATAAAAGTTTTTTCATGCTCAACTCAGCTGAGCATGGAATTCGTCCTGCTAATAAATCTCAAACTACTTATAATTGCATATTTCTTTCTTGATAAACATAGCTGAGCATGAACATTTCTTTGCTAATACATATGAAAATGCCAACTATTTTGGGCTTTTTCATATTTATTAGCAGAAAAAATCTCATGCTCAGAGCATGAAAAAAGTTTTAATTTAAAAAAATAACCTCGGGACCAGAACCATCGTTTTAGAATGACCAACAGTTAAAATCTACCAGGAGTTTAAATCGATTTTACTGGTTTCAGATCTTTACCCTAGTTTCAAATATTATACAAAATATAAAATTATTGTTCAGCTTCTGCAGAGGGTCGTCAGCCAAACCAATGAAACATCAAAGAAAACATATAAATCAAATTAATTCACTGCGATCAAACAATGATGAGTGCTCGTGGGAAACTGCTCGTGGAAAAACAAAGTAAGATGGACTTGTGGCTGTCCGCATAAGACACCTTTCTGTTTGACGCGTCCCATTAATTTTATACAGCAGAAGCCTAAAACCATATCAACTCTAAAGATTGGACCACCTCTACATCGCCCTTTTTGTTATTTGTTTTACTTATATTTATGTGTTTTAGTTGCAAACAAGCTTTTCTAATTTACAATCAGAATGATTGTTGCTTCTTCTTACTGAAAAGAGAAAAGAAAATATATTTAGAAATCAAATGATGAAGATATCAACTTTTTTTTTTCTTCTTCTTCTTCTTGAATTTCTTTTTCTTATTAATATTAACTGCAAGGTGTCTCGTGTTTGGAAAAACAATACCTGCATAATCATGTATAGAGAACTGGTTACTCGTTACTTAAAAGCTACAATGCCTTAGCTTGATACCAGCTGTAAGCCCGAAGACGAATTTCTGCCTGACTCGAACCATATTCGTTATGTCTTAATTTAAATGTAGCAGAAGCACAATATCATATTGACCTTAGATATAGGAACACTTTAATCCATTACCATAAATACTTTTCCTTAAATTTGAACAAGTCCGTCTTACTCTTGCTCATGTGTCTAAATCTGCTGATTAAATGGTAAACAGAATAGACCCTGATCAGATGCCGCGTTCTGCGGCGTCTGATCTAGGTCTACACTGTTTGAGAAACCTCTTTTCCAATACTTAGGTTAAAACGGTAATCAGTTTACGTCAATAACATATCAGGACTTGTTGGCGTTAAACTCCCACTACTTCTTCGATATAAATCTTCTATTTAATAATATCAATATTTCATTGTTATGCAAATAAGATTGGTCTGATAAAGAACATTATCTTGATGTAAATAGCCATACAATTAAAGAACCCATAACGTGCACTCTGATAACAATTCCATGAAACCGGCATAGCAGTTTCTTCTATTCATAAACTATTGAAAATCTCTGTTTTTTTTTTTAGTTTTTTTTTTTCGCCCTATCGTTTTTAAAATCATGGGATCCAGTAGACATCCACATTATCGGTCGTGTAAAATTAGTTTAAACTCCTATCCACTCCCAGTAGTTGTTTCTGTTGGCCGTTCCAAGGGTGGTAACTATGTTGCAGTTCTGTTTTTATTTTGCTTTGCTTGTATGTCGGTTAATGTAATTGTGCCATTGTGTCCTGTTAATGTCAGTTCCTCATATTTCTTTCAGTGCCTCGGGGAGGCTGTGCTTCGCGATTGTGGTCTTTCCTAGGTAATTTTATTATATTTTTGAGATGGATGGATATACACACTATTTGCAAACCACTGCCTATACGGGCTCCTGTCCTTCTCAAAGCTTTGGCTGGATGCTACATTGTCTTTGAACCAGCCAGACATGACAAAATTTATAGTGTGGCGTTTGCGACCAGCGAAGACTCAGATCAGCCTGCGAATCCGCGCACTCTGATCAGTCTCCGCTGCATGTGCCTTCTACAGCCTCCGGGCTATCTAAAAGTGATCAACGAGAACCCTTGCCATACTGGTTGGATGTAAAGACTGATCTGAGTCTTTGTTGGTCACATGGTTCTTTTTGTAGGTTATGTCGTGCGCTGACTGCTTTAAGTTTTGAACCCTCCGTGCAACAAGTGGTGTTCTTTATCTGTGGTTGCCAGAGTCTGAGATTTTTGCCACAAGCCAGCATCATTGTTTTTTCACAGTGATATTATTTGATTTACACGTTTTTAGCTCTTCTGGCCGAAGGTTGTCGACAATCATAAAGATGAGGAGAGATATGGAAGTGAATCAATTTCTGATCCACAATGCATCATTGTTATATGTATACAAATAAAATAAAAGTTCAACTAAAAATTGATAGCGAAATGTCAAGCGTCATGTTAATCCATCAGGTATTCTCCACAAATACAATGACAAGTGACTGGACCATGGAAAATAATTTACATTGACCTCTTAGGTCATATTGACCTCTGTCATCTTCTATCGGCTATACCATTTATTGTGTGCTAAGCGTGTGAAAGCTGATACTTGTTGCATGATATTTGTTGTCAAATTTTAATAAGGGTATTAAGGTTGCATGTTTGATATTAATTTGCGTATTGCTAACCAAAACAAATATCTATGTAAACAATGTAGATACAGATAAGAGGCGAAACGTTATTAACCATATCTAAACTGTCGTTCTGTTTTTTATTTGTCTTTCATACCCCACGTCATTAATCATATCTAAGCTGTCGTTCTGTTTTTTATTTGTCTTTCACGCCCCACGTCATTAACCATATCTAAACTGTCGTTCTGTTTTTTTATTTTTCTTTTACAACTATTTGGAACAATAAAACGTGATTTTTAAATTCAGTGGTAGCAGTCCGCTTCCGAACCACGGGGATAGGCACATTTCTACGTTGCGGGGACCCATGGAGAATGAATATGGCTTCTTGAATACATTGTATTTTACAAACATAAAAAGGCATACATATAAAATTCTAGAAAGAATGACTCTTGAGAGCAAAGAGCATACTTACAAAATAGAAAACTGCTGAACTGTCAAGTTTCTTGGTCTACGCTAGATATAAAGACAGCCTTACTCGTATTAATGACAAATGATGCGAAAATATCAAGATGTATAACGCCGCATAGTATTTCAAACATTGTTAAGTTTGATGAAGTTAACCCATTTATGCCGAATGAACTCTTCTGCCGTAACTCTTTGGACCGGTCCATTTCAATATAAGGAGTGCCTGGGTAATTTTTATTGTTACCATGTTTTATAGAAATTCCAGTCCTAGTTCTAGATCCTGATCAGACGTCGCGACCTGTTGCGTCTGAACTGGGTTTGAGGTGGTCGTTTGCGGCGAAGGTGTCGTGTATCTTGCGTCACCGGGGCGTCCAACTGATATTGGCTTACAGTTGGGCAAGGCCTGCTACCCTTGTGGCAGGTAAGCGTGGAGGGGAAATGTTTTATTCTATTTCTACACTTTCATTAATGTTCCTCTTTATTCCCTGTCTCTCTCTTTCATCTCCTCTACTATCTCTTCTATATGTTTTCTCCCTTTCTCTGAGAGACGACGCAAATTCACCCACAAGAGTTGACTTGTCGTTAAACCCTAACCCAATCAATCTGAACTGGGTGTATACTGTTTGCCAATGTCCCTATTACAGGATGCCAGGCTTAAATGGGTTAAATTTCCATTGTCGTTTTAAGTTTACTATGTCGAATCGAGTGTGTGCGTGCGTGCCAAATGGTCGTTCCGAACAAAGCACTCTGACTTTATGGCGTTAATGGAATTAGTAGAAATGCAATGTTGTTAATGAATCTCTTCAATTAAACCGTTTCTGTCAGATTATGTCGCCAGCTCTTAAAATGACCTTGACACACTTAGAAGAATTTCCGCCATTTTTTTTTTTTTTTACAAGAGAGGTAATTTGTGTGACTTCGTGTTTGCTTTCCTGCAGCCCAATCCTCTTCTGAAAAGGGATCTACTCTAAAAGGAAAGAATTTGCTCCCACGGGGAGCAAATTCTTTCGTTTTAGAGTAGACGCCTTTACAGAAGGGGCAAAATAAATTTTGACAGAGATGTCTTCCCTGAAATTGTATCCACTCCTCTTTAGTTTGGCTGTGGAGATATCAGCCTGTTTCTAGTTATATGGAGATGCATTTGTAAGTAAAAAAATAACAACAAATAAATCCAACTTCAAAACATTCTTGATTTGATTTTGCTTTTAAACTATCATTAATGAAGGAAAACGGAGGGAAATCAAATGTCGTCAAGCTATTGCAATCAAACCAACAGATCTCTGTCTCATCATCATTATCTTCATTAATTGCCTCCTCTCCCTCAACTTGAGTAGTTAATGGATTATTTTGAAAATAACGATAAAATGTTAGTCGACTTTAAGAACTGAAATTTAAAGCGTACATTTCACGTGTTTGTATTATTTTGCATTTCATATTTGTTTGAAAAGAATAAAAAAATAGCGACGCATTACGAAAACACGCCTATTCAAATATATAGAATTTTCACCTCCAAAAATTGAAAATTTTCAGATAAAACATAGATTGTGGGTACGCGTTAGAACCGCCTCGCCGAGGCGGTTCTAACGAGTACCCACAATCTATGTTTTGAACAGAAATAAGAAAAATAATGTACAACCCTGTAAACCCCAGTTTTACTACATAAAAGTGGGGTTTAAGGGGGTCAAAATTATATAGGTATGTTTTCGTGATAATGGAGCCTGGGGGTTACTCGCTGTGAGACTTTTCTTCATGTTTTGACCTGTTTGTTGTGATAATGTTGAAAATGCAAAATGCAAAAATAAGAAAAATAATATATACTCCTGTAAACCCCAGTTTTACTATAAAAAAGTGGGGGTTTAAGGGGGTCAAAATTATATAGGCATGTTTTCGTGATGGAAAGGTAGACATAGAATCATACTTTCACTGTGGTGTTTCACAGGTGAGTTAGAGGACTCAATGCGGACCGAACATTTGTTTGTTATTGGAGCTGAATCAAAATTAAGAGTGAGGTTTCTCGCGAGAAAATTGGTTTAAGTTCCCCAATTAGTTTTTCTACTGACATTTCCAAGGCGGTTCCTCTGTTGGGGTTCTTCTTATTTCGTGCGTCGGTGGTTTCTTATGTTGTGTTATTCTTTTGTTATTATTTTAGATCATTTCTTCTTCCGTCGGTGTCTCGGGATGGCTGTTCTTCCGTGATTGTGGTATTTTCCTGGGCTGGGAGTAAGAAGACGTAGTTAGAGTTGTCCCCGGGAATTCGATACTGTCGAACTTTAATGGCTCGAACACCTTTGGGACCGTAGAAAATTGTTCGAGACATAGGTAGTTCGAGCCACGGAGGGTTTATCATGGTTCCAGGTCAGGAAGCAAATAGCGGGTAGGGAGTAAGAAGACGTAGTTAGAGTTGTCCCCGGGGATTCGATACAGTCGAACTTTAATGGCTCGAACACTTTTGGGACCGAAGAAAATTGTTTGAGACATTGGTAGTTCGAGCCACGAAGGTTTTTCAAGGTGCCAAGTCAGGAAGCAAATAGCGGGTAGGGAGTAAGAAGACGTGGTTAGAGTTGTCCCCGGAGATTCGATATACAGTCGAACTTCAATGACTCGAATACCTTTGGGACCGTAGAAAATTGTTCGAGATGGGTAGTTCGAGCCACGAAGGGTTTATCAGGGTGCCAGGTCAGGAAGCAAATAGCGATGATTGAGGGATTATGTTTTTTTTTTCGATTTTCTACACAATAGTTGTATGTTGAGTGTATTCATTAGAATCGCCTTGATAAGGCAATTCCAATGAGTACACACAACATACAATTTCATGATAAAAATAAGAAAATTCACTAAATATTTGTTTTCTTGAGCTATCGGAAAAGTCAGTAAAATTTGTAGTTAAGTCTCGTTTTTCGTGAATTTTTCACATTATATTCCCTTGAAATTGACAGGTCCTTTTTTTCATGACATTTTCACGGTATATCATTTTTTCACGGGGTCGCCAAGAAATATTATTCCAAAATTTCACGGTCTAAAGTCACGAGAATTTTACAGGACCGTGAAAATTCAGAACTTTCACAGAACTTTAACATTCTGTCGTCACAGTAGTGATACTAGATACATAAAGGCGAACTTTTAGAAAACGTAATTCTGACATGTGCGCCCAACGAAGACTCCAACCAGCTTGCGCATCCGTGCAGTCTGGTCTGAGTATTATTGTCTTCATGTAGAAACTTTCCATCCTTGGTTATCCAAAATGCGCCCAGTGAAGATTCTGATCAGAGATACGGAAGTGAATCCATTGCTGATCCACAATGCATCTCATGTCGGTTAACCCGAAACCTGAACCTGATCTATCTCAAATGAAGCGAATTGCAAACAGTGACTCCACACGTTCCAATTTTATTGTACGAAATGGGTGAAATGCAGCAAAGTGCTAATTTCCGAAACAAAATGAAATGGAATATTCGCTGGGCGCACATGTCCGAAGCTACGTTTTCTGACATTTAGGCTTATAAAATTATCTACGGTTTTGTTAAGTTAAATTTTAAATGTCTCAACCATGAAGTCACAGTTCCAATAGAAACTGTATTGCTATTTTTGAGTTTTACTATGGACTTTGCGTGTTAGTTTCATCAACTTTGACCTTCGCTATACACATCATTCAGACTATAGCTATATATACTATATATATGTAAGAGGACTTAAAAAGTTGGTAGTTTATCCGACATTTGTTACAAGGGAAACAACCTTCCTGTGACTTCCTGTGAGTTTCTGTTGGTTTTCTTGCACACCATAACCTTTTTGAAAAGTGATTTACTCTACAAGGGAGCAAATTCTTTCCTTTTAGAGTAGATCCCTTCTTTCCTTTTAGAGTAGATCCCTTTTCAGAAAGGAGACAAAACAATTTAGATAGAGTTGCCTCCCCTAAAAGCGTATCAGTTCTCCTTAAATTAACGGCTCAACAGCAAAATGGCATTATATTGAAAGAAGACAAGACGCCACTGATAGACAAATTGCTGGTCATTGAAATTGCCACTCTGAATGAACCATCTTGCTCTGCAATGTTATATAACAAGTCAGTAGCATGCAATGTGTCCAGATCTAACACAAGCCTCGTTGCTGAATGTGCATTTGTTTGTTTCGGTGCGACAATGTGACATAGAAGAAATGCATTTGTTAGATAAACTGGTGACAAGAACAATGATTGAACAGCGTTTTTATGTGGTCCCTATGCTGCAGTTATTCTTTGTGTGTGCGTTCGTTTTGTCATTATTTGTGCCTCATCTCTCCTTCCTTTGGTGCCTCGGTAGGATTGTGCTTCGTGATTGTAGCATTTCCTGATGTCGGAAGTCATGAAGTCAGAGGTCTTCCCGCAACATATGTACGAGAAACTTGAGGAACGTACCTTATGACATTAGCGCCACATGAAGATTGAAATCATCCTGCATATCCGCGCAGTCTGATCAGGGTCTTCGTTGTACAATTGAAGAAATTTTACATCGTTGGCTATCCAAAATGCGCCCAGTGAAGATTCTGATCAAGCTGTGCGAATGAGCAGGCTGATCTGAATCTTCGCTGAGCACATATACGAAGGTACGTTTGCTGACGACATGGCTTATGTTGTAATCTGCGATTTTTTTTCTTCAATTTAATAGTAAATGTCTAAGTCATGAAATCACAGTTCCAGCAGAAACTGTATTGACATTGCGTGATTGTTTCATCAATTATGACCTTCGCGACGTGTATCTGTCCAGAATAAAACTAAATAAATTTAAGAGACCTTGATACTGGTGAATTATCCGGCATGTTTCACAAGGGAGACTTTTGCGACTTCCTTCTTGCTTTCCTGCACACTATTCACCTTCTGAAAAGGGATATTCTTTAAAAGGAAAGAATTTGCTCCCAATGTCTTCTGAAAAGGGATCTGCTTGACTTTTAGAGTAGGTCCCTCTTCAGAAAAGAGACGAAACAATTTCGACAAAGTTGCCTCCCCTGAAAGGTATTGCTTCTCCGTTAATTTATTGTTCAAAAGCAAGATGGTATTCTATTGAATGCAGACCAGATGTCAGACCAGATGTCAGTGACAAACAAATTATGGTCATTAAAAGTGCTTTTCTGAAATGACGACCTTGTTCTACAATATTAAGTAACAATAATATAGCATGCAATGTGTCTAAATCTGAAGCAGGCCACCGTTGTTGTATGTTTTTTGTTTTGTTTCTTTTGGTGCGAAATGAGACATAAAAGCATTGTAGCAATGATTAAATTACGGAACTCACATGACTGATCAAATTCGTATAAAGCTTTGAAGTTTAAATAAAAGCAGAAGTTCAAATACCGCGAAAATGTATTTCTTTTCCGGATGTGTTTTGGTCGTCCAAAATACATTCTATTTAGCAAAAGCTAAATGGAATACAAATCTAAACAAAGCGGATGGTATTATAAAATTTATAGAGAATAATGAAATGTGTTTGTTGACATGAAAAGTCTGTCACGAAAGAGCGTGGTAATCCTCTGAAAACGAATTTTGAACATTCAACACAACTAAGTGCCATATTGCATTTTTAGCTCACCTGAGCCGAAGGCTCAGGATGACCTATTGTGATCACTTGCAGTACGTCGTCCGTCCGTCCACACCTTTGAACAATTTCTGAAACCCCTTGGCAAATTTTCTTCAAACTTCATGTGAAGCCTTCTGTTAAAGGGGAATTGAAAATTAGTTTAAATGGTCAAGGTACGTTAATCTAGATGACAACTATGCCCATATATAGTAAAAACACTCCAGAACCGAGCAAGCTTTGGGGTTGAATATTGGTGTATAGCATCAGGGACCCAAGGTCTACTAAGTTTGTTCAAATGGTGGTCCTAGCTTGACCTTTGACCTTTTACGCCAAGGTCAAATTTTGCGCCCCATACATTTATATAGGGAAAATGTTGAAAAGTCATTTTTTCAAAATATATTAAAGACTAATGGCTGAAACTTACAATGCATTTTTAAAGAAGTAAAATTTTTTAGTTACACTCAAAATGTTGCCCCTTGGAGGTTATCTGCCCTTGCCCCTAGCGTATATACATGTATAAAATTGTGAATTTATAAATTTCTTCACTGAAACCGCTTGGCCAATTTTCACCAGATTTCACACGAGGCCTTCTGTCGTAAGGATATTGACAATTTGTTCAAATGGTTCCGCATCATTGAACAAGAAGGCCGCTGTGCCAGAATATTGTAAAACATTTAAAAATCTTTTCTCCAGAACCAAGAAAGTTTTGAGACTAAATCTTGCTATATAGCATCGGGGAATCAAGGTCTACAAAATTTGTTCAAATGATGGTCGTAGGGAGACCTTTGACCTTTTTTACGGCAAGGCCAAATTTGCATCCCGATACATTTATGTGGGGAAATGTTGAAAAGCCATTTTCTCAAAAATGTATTAAAGACTAATGACTGAAACTTAGAATGTATGATTAAAGTAGTAAAACTTTTTAGTTACAATCAAAATTTTGTCCACTTGGGGTTATCTGTCCTTGCCCCTGGGCTAAATACATGTATATATTTTTTTTATATATCATCTTCTCTGAAACCGCTTGTGCAGTTTTACCATTTTTTCACATGGGGCCTTCTGTCAAAGGGGTATTAACAATTTGTTCGAATGGTTTTGTGCCATTGAATAAGATGGCCAAATATAGTAAAAACTCATAAAAATCTTCTTTTCTAGAACCAAGAAAGCTTTGAGGCTGAATCATGGTATATGGCATCGAGAACTCAAGGTCTATCTAATTTATTCAAATGATGGTCTTAGGTCGATCTTTGACCTTTTTATGTCAAGGTTAAATTTGTGCCCCCATACATTTGTATGGAGAAAATTTTGAAAAGTCATTTTCCCAAAATATATTAAAGACATGACTGAAACTTACAATGTGTGATTAAAGCAGTAAAATCATATAGTTAAAATAAAAAGTTTGTCCCCTGGAGTTATTCGCCCTTGTTCCTGGGCTATATAAATGTATACAATTGTGTAATTTTCAAATGTCTTCTTCTCTGAAACCGCTTTAGCAGTTTTCACCAGATTTCATATAGGCCTTCTGTCGAAAGGGTATTGACAGTTTGTTTGAATGGTTACGCGCCATTGAAAAAAGATAACTGCCATGTCCATATTTGGTAAAAACGCTTTAAAATCTTTTTCTCCAGAACAAAGAAAGCTTTGAGGCTGAATCTTGGTATATAGCATCGAGGACTCAATTTCTACCAAATTTGTTAAAATGATGGTCGTAGGTTGACCTTTTAACGGCAAGGTCGAATTTGCACCCCGATACATTTGTATGGGGAAAATTTGAATAATCATTTTCTCAATATGTATTAAAGACTAATGGCTGAAACTTACAACGTATGATTAAAGAAGTAAACCTTTTTAGCCACCGTAAAATTTTTGGGGGTTATCTGCCCTTGCTCCTGTGCTATGTATATGTATACAATCGTGAAATTTTTAAACGTCTTCTTCTCTGAAACCACTTGAACAATTTTCATCAGTTTTCACATGGGGCCTTATGTCGAAAGGATGTTGACACTTAATTCAAATGGTTTTGTACCATTGAACAAGATGATTGCCATGCCCATTGTTATATATAGGGTGTTTGATTATTTTCAGTATCATTATTTTCATGTTTACTACAAGTTTCTATATATAAACAGAACTTTCTAGAAAATTATATATACTATAACAAGTTGTTTAGGTTCTTTTTGGAATCTTTCAGAAGGAATGTTCTTGACTGAGATATTTTTGGTATGTCATAGAACATTTAGAATATTCTTTGCCAAAACTAGAAAATAAGTGATGCCTCTAGTAAATTCTTTTTCTAGAATGTTCTTTGATATTATAGAAGGAGAAAAGATTTTCATATGGGCATCTTTGTGTACTTTCATCGGAAATTATTCTATACTGGATTATTATAATATTCATTCTGGAATTAAACTCTGAATTCAGGGACTTTAAATTGTGGGATCAGAAACTGTTATTCAAAAGATTTGTTTTAGAAATTTTTGTGGAATATTTCTGAGGGACTTTGTGACATACACTTGAAAGGTACTGTTTACTTATATTTTTATATTTTGCACATTGTCTTATTTTTGTTGTTGTTGTAAATAAAACTTGTGAATAATTTTAAAGCTTGTTGCTGGTTTCACTTTCATTTCTTTCTCGTTACGCCTGGCTCGTAACACCATATATGGTAAAACATTTAAAAATCTTGTTCTCCAGAACAAAGAAGCTTGGAGGCTGAATTTTGGTAACCAACATGGAGAACTAAAAGCCTACTAAGTTTGTTCAAATGACGATACTAGGATGACCTTTTTACGGTATGGTCAAATTTGTTTTATAGTTGCTGTGGCAATACTGGAAGAGGTTGCAAAGCATTTGCAATTTTTATCAGGTCAGCGAATCGTGGCCCGTAGGTCTCTTGTAATATATAGCTTTGAACTTCGAAAGAGTAAAATCTGAGATAAAATCCAAGAAGTAAGCGTGCAGATATCACTCAGTATCGGTACGCTTACTTGATATTGCACGCTTACTCGCCAATATCTTCGAATGGTAGTGATGCATGTCATTGCTTCAAACGATGTCTTTGGCCAATGATGTCAAACCAAAATTTGGCCCGCATTTGTGCAGGCTAACTTTTAGATAAGAAAAAATGTTTATTTGAGGCTACATACAACTGAAAATGACTATATAGCTGAATGATAAAAGATTTATTGAACTGATGTTGATGAATTTTGACTCACGTTGGGATATCAAAGGCCGCCCGCAAAGGACGTACTTTGATCCCAACTTTGGACAAGTGCCCTGCGCAGGCTGATCTGAGTCTTTCTTGGGTGCACATGCAATCTTGTAGGAAATACTGTTCTGGCTCATATTTTAGCTTGCGTTAACCAGAATTCTGTTGACTTTGGGAAGTAGTTTAAGACTGCCGTAATTAACTTTGGCGTTAATGATATATTAACCTATTTCTTTAAACAGGGGACTGACAGTTCATGCTAAATCTCTCATGTTTAGTTGTCAATCTAAGGTTTTGGAAAAAAGCAAGCAAGCGAACAACTAAAACACACCAAATAGAGTAAATTAATTTAATATTTGGTATAACCATACCTACAGATAAAAAAATAACTGGTAAATTTTACTAATTTATTAGTGTTTGAATGGACAAAACCTCAATAATGACAATAATACTGATACTGATAATAATAATAATCATAATACTTTTAAACATTGCTTCATATGTAATATAATTCTTACTATAATCGGTGTTGTTGTCATAATCAGTAGTAGTAGGATTATAATCTTCAATATTATTTTTACTATTATTATAATCATTAATAGAATTAGTAGTTGTAGTAAAATCATTACTATTGTTATTCTTATTATCCTAATTATCGTAATTTCTAATTTTAAATCATTATTTTTTTTATTTTTCATGTTATTATTATCATGATTTCCATATTATTTGGGTTTGTTGGTTTTGTCCGTTCAAAGACTAATCAACTAGTAAATATTACTAGTAATTTTTTCAGTGTTTTCAACTGAAAAATATTGATAATTTTCTTATTTCGCCTCGAAAACATATGTTGCGGGTACTCGTTAGAAGCGCATTGCCGAGGGGCTTTTAATGAGTACCCACAACATACGTTTTTTGTGGAGAAATAAGAAAAAATATTATATGGATACCCACTCTTATACATATAAAGAATCAAATGTGAGAAAAAAACTGTTACAATGCGTGAAACATGTCGATCAGGAAATAAGAAACTCTATAAATTCTTAAGTCATACCAGGAAATAATAAACCTTGTGACGTTTTAGTCATATCGAGACATATTAACCCTTAAAGCGCCAAGAAAAACTGCATCTGAAAATGTCGTCTGTTTATGTCGTCTGCTGAATATTCTTGCAGACTTTTCAAACCTATTTTTGCATATAGGCAAACAGTGTATACCCCCTAAAGGAGCAATCTGATCTGGGTCCACACTGTTTGCAAAAATGACTTTTAAAATCACAAGTAGATGACAAAGCAGACGACAATAGTTGTGATTGGCGCTTTAAGGGTTAATGAGCCTGGTCAATGAGAAAATGTGTCTTCGGAGCTTATGTGCACAGCGAAAATCCAAACAAGACAATGCCAGCTTACGATCTAATTAAAGCCTTTGCAATATTCGAAGTCAATGATTATGTGAGCGGACAGCGAAGGTCCTGATCATATTTACGAGAAACAATAAAGAATTTGGAACTGTTAATAATCTGAGATTTATTAGGAGGACAAATTTCATGTTCAGCCGAGTTGAGCATGAAATAAGTATTATAACCTCGGGGCTTTGTATTCGGAAAGTAAACAACAGGAAATCATAAAGGCTGCCTTCGTTGTAAAAATGGCAGATAATCTGTATCCCGTAACCTTGATGAAGAGCAAGCCCTGGGGTTATAAAACTTTTTCATGCTCAACTCAGCTGAGCATGAAATTTGTCCTGTTAATAAATCTAAAATTACTAACAATTGCAAATTCTTTCTTGCTAAACATAGCTGAGCATGATTTTTTTCTCTGCTAATAAATACGAAAATGCCAATAATGTTTGCCATTTTCATATTCATTAGCAGAGAAAAATTCATGCTTAGCTGAGTTGAGCATGAACAAAGTTTTATAACTTCTGGGTCTGGTGTCTGCAAACAGCAAACATCTCCCCTCCCCGCCACCCCCTCCCCCCACCCACAACACACACCAACTTCTATGACGTTCGAAATGATAGTAGCCATAAACATCAGACAGGAAATACCAACAAAAATGTCCACCGCTGTTCACTCTTCAGTGGCCTGGACTCGCAAACCAAGACAACAGCAAATATCAGGTAGGAGATGGCCACCGGTATATTAACAGTTTTATTTAAGTTTGACGTATTTTATTTTTTTCCCTATTTCTGTTGTATTTCAGTCACTTCGGTGGGTCCTTTTTCCATACCATCTGTTCATTGTCAACAGAGGACTTTTTGAGGAGGAGTATTTGGTGGTAATTATGGGATTCCTTTCAGTTCTACATAAATCATATGTTGTTCTACTCTTAAAAGCATCTAGCCGAGGCGCTTATATTGAGTACCCGAAACTTAATATATGGAGAAATAAGAAAAAAACTATTCCCCGAATTATCACCAAATACTACCCCTTAACAACGTCTTCCACCAAACTATACATTTTAAGACGTTTTCTTTTCTCAAATATTTGGTTTAGGATGTTGATTGTATTATGTTATTTAGAAACGATTTGTGGCTCCGCTGAAATTGCAGTAGAACCAATCTCTAGAACGCACAAACAGAATGCTATATTCAAGAGTCTTCACCAAAACTGTCAAATTGATATGGATTAACCATGGCATTCAAAGTTATAGCTTATATCTTAACCTGTCAAGCGCTTTTGTTGCCACGATGGCAACGATTAAAAAGCTAAAATACATATTTCTCGATTCCAAAGAAACTTAAACATGTTTACATCAAGTAAGAGCTAACTTTTCTTCCTGGGTTTGACTTTGCATGTGTCCTGATTATTTTTAAGGGTTTCAATAACAATACAGGCTTTGTCTTTGGCGCGAGATGGTTATTATTCCAGGAACATCTGTATTCACTTTCGGTTCCTGAATCATGTAAACTTCCTCATAATTTCTGGACCCCATTATTATACCCCGAGCATACCCCCGGCGTAACTTTCATTGCGTATACTACGCTTGTGCGTACGGAAAAATGGCAATAAAGAGAGATTACCTAACATAAATATATGTTGGGGCTACTCTTTAAGGAAAGAATTTGCTCCCTCTGGGAGCAAATTCTTTCCTTCAAAAGTAGCATCCATTTTGGAAACGATATTAGGGAGGTATTTGTAGACTTTTACAAGGTGTGCGTAAAAATGTTTTAATTATGGCTATGCCATTGTGCATAGTATGCAAAGGGTATGTAGTCTCTCTCTCTCTCTCTCTCTCTATTTTAGAACTACTGCATCTTGGTACAAATATTGGGTACGACTCCATCTATTGTGGGAAGAGAATTGGTGACTGCTTCTGCTTATTCTTTTAATTGTCATATTTCTTTCTCTTCAATCACAATCTTGGACATCTGCGTCAAAGTTTTTAAAAGGTAATATTATCAAGACCTGTTGATGGAAAAGCGCGGCAGGGGGTATATGTGACCCATTTGTCATTTTGTCTAGTAAATGGATTAGCGAACTATCCCCTCAAAATTACTGAACAAATGTAGACTAACCTCGACACAACTATTTTTAGTGCAGTTCTAGTGTAGTGGTGACTAAATGCTCCAGCGGATTGGTTGCAATTACTAAAACAGCTGAAGCGGTTTGAATGACATTTCATTGCGGCTATCTTGGGGAACGCACACTCGCACACACGCACGCACACACGCATTTATGGCGGATCAGCCAGCAAAGGCGTATAGTTCCATCAATTTAGACATTTCAAGAGATAGTGAAAGGGACTTATTCAAATTTAAGGACAGTTATAGTTAAATATGCAGATGTCCGTATATTTTGGAAAAATGCGGTATGCAGGCTGGGCATGTACAGCCTTGGTCGTATCTACATGATCCAATGATTGCTTTGACTAAAAACGTCTGCCCTGACCAGAATGCGCATATGCACAATCTAGCCAGAACATGCGCTTTTAGCATATGCCATGAAGAGTTATTCTCAGTACGCGTCTGACATTGTCTTAGCACTTACTGTAACAAGCTATGGGCAAATCTAGCAGACCACAAATTCACAATGAATATTTTTATTAATTTTCCAAGAAAATAGGATTTGACATTTCATGCAAATTGTCTCCTATGGAGACAATTTGCATAAAATGTCAAATTCTACTTTTTGGGAACAAAAATGTAAAATATTTCAAAATGTCGTCTGCTGAAATTTGTACCCAGCATGCAGAGCGTTAATGAAGCAATGTTCGTGCTTAACAAGCTTAAAGCACCATTAGCGTTCTCCACGGGAGATAAAACCAGTTCAATCTGACTTTTGATTCCGTTTGGTTTAGATATGTACTTCTGCTGAAGGTAAATAAAGTGATACATAATAAGTTGTAAAAAAAAAATAATAATAAAAAAAATCAAAAAACAAAAAAAAAAAAAAAAAACAAAAAAAAAAAAAAAAAAAAGAACAAAAAAAACAAAAAAAACGGTCAGCTTTCAGTAAGCTACATGTATTCTGTACGTGATCGCAGTATAAAAAACAAACAAACAAAAAAAAAAAGAAAAAAAAAAAAAAAAAAAAAAACAACAACAAAAAAACAAAACAAAACAAAAAAAAAAAACAAAAAAAAAAAACAACAACAACAAAAAAAAAAAAAAAAAAAAAAAAAAAAAACCAAAACAAAACAAAAAAAAAAAAAAAAAAAAACCAAAAAAAAACCAAAACAAAACAAAAAAAAAAAAATAAAAAAAATAAAAAATAAAATAAACAACAACAAAAAAACTGATCGCGTATGCTGACAACGTAGGCCTACTGTCCTCTGGACATCACTCAGAAAGATGCTCTTGTTGACGTTTTAGTTTAAATGAAAATATTCTAAATAATTACTAGCTCTTATAATAAGAGCTAGTAATTATTTCAAGTTATATCTGTTGTTATCTCTTTGGGTGAAAAGATTTTGTTCTGATTGACTATATCTTATCAGAAACCATTTATCTTAAAAAAAAGTTTTCTGTTTCTATGTTGTATTCTCAAATAGTTACCAAACAATTAAATTTGCGTCAAAAAATGGTTTGGCCTAGGTAAATTTCTTTTAATAAAGTGATATTTTGGAAGTTTTATTTACTTTAAACTTTTATTTTATTTGTATACATATAACATTACAATTGACACTAAAACGAGACATGACAAAACATCAATACATACAAATGGGATCCAGAAGAAAGTCGTTTGACTTTTTTTTAAATCTGTATCCCAGACCATAATACATATCAGTACGAAAAGTCAACAAAGAAGTATGTGGTATCAATAAATTCTATGAACAGTACTGAATGTAAACTATTTCAATAAAATGTCAAGAAACAGATATGAAACTATGAAATATTATTGTCTCCACGGGGGAAGAGGTGGAGGAAGATATACAATATACTCGTACTATATAAATATTAGGTCCGATCGCGACAAATTTAATCTAGCTAGCCGTCAATTTCAAATATAAATGTATTGATTTGGGATATTTATTTGAGGTCAATGTGAGTTAGTTACTGAAAGTAGCAAGGAACCTTATAGATTAATATTCGATTATTGAAAACGTTTAGACTTCAGTATAAAATCATATACCGCTAAGAAAATAGCTTTATTTTCTTCTAATGATAGAGATAGATCTCCATACAACAGTACATCTAGAGTAGGGTTGCATTTTTCCGACACGGTAGTCAATAATTCCCGCCTGAGGTCTGTATACTGATCACATACAAACAAGAAATGGTGATTGTCTTCCACAGAACCGCATGCGCATCTTGGGCTGTCTATAAGATTTTTAGAAAACAAGTGTTGGCGTAGAGAGCTGCATTTAGTTCTAAGTCTGGCGTGATAAATCTGACCAATTCTTTTGCCTGTGAAGTAGTAAGAAGGTGGTAGGTTAATATTGCTGTTTATCCTGGTTTTAAATATGTTGAGGCTAGATGAATTGCGTGTTTGTTCCTTGAGTTCAAAAAAATTATTACTGAATTTTGTGTAATAACCAACCATACCAAGAAACATCATCCGTTGTCTTTTGCATGTGGGCACCAGAAAATCTGAAATGGCTTCAACTTTAGCTTCTATAGGCCTAACCTGACCTTGACCCACAACATGTCCTAGAAATGTTAAAGCTGCATGACTGAATTCACTTTTAGCAAGGTTTATTGTCAGTTTTGCTTCACTTAGTTTGTCAAATAATGCTTTGATAGTCCCCAGATGGTGATTCCACTCATCATTGTATATGATGGCATCATCGATGTAAGCCTCCAATGCTCGATTCCAGCTATTATGGTGTTGATTAAGCGTTGAAATGGTGCTGGAGAGTTTTTTCATTTCAAATGGCATTATTTTATAATGATATAATCTATCAGGAGCAACAAATGCTGAGATCTCTTTGGCCCTTTCTGTGAGAGGTATTTGCCAAAATCCTTTCAGAAGATCGAATTGAGTTATATATTTTGTATTCCCAATTTTGTCAATACACTCATCCATTCATAGGATGGGAAAAGAGTCTGATTTACTCAAATTGTTGACCTTTCTGTAATTGGTGCACATCCGATATGTCCCATCCGGTTTTGGTACAAGAATACAAGTAGAACTTCATTCACTTTGGCTTGGTTCAATGAAATCATTGTCCAGCAAATACTGAATTTCTTCCCTGATATATTTTTGTTTTATAGGATTCATTCAATATGGATGCTGTTTAACAGGTTGTGAATCCTTAACATGAACATCGTGATAAATTTTGTCAGTTCTTGTAGGAATGTCTGGAAATAAGTGTTCATATTCATGAATTAACTGTTTCAGCTCATTTCTTTGGACTGGAACTAGGTGTGAAAGCTTCTGGTTGAAATCCTTTAGAATGTCAGAATTCTGGAGTTTTGATAAAGCAGTATCAGATTTGATCAAGGTCATGTCTTCATAGTTCATTTTACTCTGTTCCTGAGGGACTGAACAAACAACACTGATTGGTGCAACAGAAGAATTATCTCTATATATGTAATGTTTTAACATGTTAACATAGCATAACTGTTTTTGTTTGCGTCTCCCAGGAGTGTTAAAAATGTAACTTACATTACCTATCTTTTTTGTCTATAGTATAAGGGCCGTAATGTCTGGCCTGCAATGGCTTTTCAGGTATAAGCAAAAAAGCAAGTACCCTGTCTCCAGGCTGGAAGTTTCTTTCTTTGGCATTTTCATCTTACCAAAGTTTCATCTTTTTACTGACTGGAGATTGGTCCGAGCAGGTTCACAAGCTTTAGACAGTCGTTCTTTAAAATCTGATACATACTGTTCAGAGAACTGTCATCATCTGAGAGAAATTTCTCTTTCAAAAGTTTCAAAGGTCCACACACAGTGTGGCCAAATACCAGCTCAAATGGGCTGAAACCAAGAGATTCCTGAACAGATTCTCTAAAGGCAAACAACAACAAATGAATGCTTGCATCCCAATTTTTTTCAGTGTCAAAGCAGTATGATCGGATCATATTTTTTCAGTGTCTGATGAAATCTTTCCAGGGCACCTTGACTTTCAGGATGGTAAGGTGACGATTTATATTGAGTAATGCTCAACTCATGCATGACCTGCTGAAAAATTCCAGACATGAATTTAGAGCCCTGATCCGATTGAACAGACTTCGGGAGGCATACAAATGAGAAAAATTTTACCAGAGCCTTAACAATGTTCTTAGTTTTAATATTCTTAGGTTGAATGGCGTCTGGAAAACATGTGGAAGCACACATTATAGTGAGAAAATATTCATAGCCTGACTTGGGTTTAGGCAAGGAACCAACACAGTCAATAATTATTCTGCTGAAAGGTTCCTAAAAAGCAAGTATTGGCTGTCAAATGAGCTTTTGTATTGTTTGGTTGGGTTTTCCTACCATCTGACAAGTATGGCAAGATTTACAAAACTGGGAAACGTCAGATTTCAATCCTGGCCAGTAAAACTGGTCAAGAATTTTGTGGTAGGTCTTATTTACACCAAAATGGCCGGACATGGGAGGTTCATGTTCCATGTTTAAAATTTTGGGTCGATAAACCCTTGGAACTACTATATGGTGGTTAACAGTTCACTCGTCTGCTGCTGAGACATCAGGAGGACTCCATTTCCTATTAAAATGCCATTTTTGACATAAAACAGACTGGCACTTCGATTTCTTTTTCATCAAAAGCCCTTTCAAGCAAAGGCAAAATTTCAGGATCATTATGCTGTTGCTTGTAAAGTTGTGACCTTGATACTAAGTCATGACCTTGTCCTTGGTCATTTGATATTAAAGAGTAATGACTGGACTCTGACCTGTCACTTAAATCTGTCTGTTTGCCAGGCAGGATGGATGAAAGAGATTTTGTAATCTCGCGTTTAAAAGACTGACCCAAAATGGTATATGTTAAATCAATGACTTAATCATTCTGTTTAGCTTTCTTTGCATGGCCCTTGTAACGGCACAAGATGTGTTAAGATCAGGGATTTCCTGTTCAATAGGATCAGGTGGCTGATCAATACAAGGTATGTTAGTCAAAAGTGGGTTTACCACAACCTTATCTCCTGCTAAGTCATTGCCTAACAGTATGTGAACACTTTTAAAAGGTAAAGAAGATGGAATACCAACAGCTACTAAACCAGTAACCAAGTCTGAGGATAAATAAATGTTATGAAGAGGAACATTAACAAATCCACACTCTACGCCCTGAATAAGGACACTTGTCTCAGAAGAAGTCTTCTCAGAAAAAGGCAGAGTATCTATTAAAATAAGGGATTGAGAAGCTCCCGTATCTCGTAAGAATTTAATTGGGGTAGACTGGGCATAGTCACTATTCAGTGACACAAAACCATCTGATAAGAATGGATCATAACACTCCATAACAGAATCAGTCTCAGAAGTTTGGGCCTGGGTAGGAATTCCCTCCTTAACACACGACTGCGGTTTTGACCGTAAAGAGATAAGACCTGAAGGTTTAAGTCCCTCTTGTTTTTCTTTCTTTCTTTTCAAATGTAAGCACTAGGAAATAATATGACCTGTCTTTTTGCAATAATTGCAAATTTGTTAAGATTTTGATCCTTGTTTTCACCAGAAGATTTGGATTTGGGAGTAAATGTTTGGCTATAACTGCCAGATCGATTACTAGGACTGTTTGGATGCTGATTGGGAGAAAAATGGTCTTCTAGAAGGAATTGACTTATTAAGAAAGAAAACTTATGTGTTAAACATAATCGTCTGCAAGTCGAGTTGCAGCTTCCAAAGTTTCAACTTGTTTCTCATCTAGAAAGGACTTAATGTCTGAATTTATATATCGGTCAAAAGTCAAAACAGAATGGAAAACATTTTAGATCCTTATGAGATGGCTCATCATGACCTACACTGTTTACAAAAATTGTTTCGGTCTGCAAGGCTGAAATGGTAAACACACTTATGTGAAATATACGCATCTAAGCCATCACTCTAGATTAGACAATTTTTCACCTATATATTTATATTCTTATAACTCTCCACGAAAACATACGGCACTCATTAGAAGCGTCTCCATGTGATACCCATGGCGCCTTCATGTATAGCATACGGTACTCATTAGAAGTGCGTCTCCATGTGGTACCCATGGCGCCTCCATGTATAACATACGGTACTCATTAGAAGTGCGCCTTCATGGGGTACTAATGTCGTCTCTATGTGGTACATACGGTACTCATTAGATTTGCCTCCATGTGGTACTCATGGCGCATCCATGAGTTACATAGGGTACTTATTAGATGCGCCTTTATGTGGAACATGAGTTTGCCTCTGACGGTTTTACACTCGGTATATGTACTTTCGAACAAAAGAGCCTTGAAAGATGTCACACAACTTTTATGTCTAGCTGTAATAGAAAGCTTTCAAAATGAGGGAGAGTCTTTGTTACAGACACATTTAGTGGCTCATAAAGCCATAGTTAGAATAAAAAACATTCCTAAAATTCAGTATAAAAGGGAATTTGACAAATGTAGGCTCTTCAAGCAAATTACATTCACTGTCAATAGAAATCTGGTTTAAGCTTGGATGTGCTGGCTTTCGATATCAGCAGACATCTCAAATATTTGTCGTATTTTCTTTTTCTGATAAATAAGGGACTTGGCATCTCATTCAAATTGTCACCTTTTTAGGGCGGTTTTGGACGAAGTGAGAAAATATCAGAGGCAATATATTTAATTTTTAGAAACATAATTTTCCAACTTTTTTAATTTATTAGAAAATATCAATACAATATAGGTGAAAAAGTGTCTAGTCCAGAGTGATGACGTAGATGCGTACATTTCACATAAGTATGTTAACCCTTTTCAGACTTGCAGGCCAAAACATGTTTTGCAAATAGTGTAGATCCTGATGAGACGGCTCATCATGAGCCGCCTCATCAAGGTCTACACTGTTTGCCATTCTGTTTTGATTTTTGACTGAAACCCCTGTTTGGAACAATGGTTCTGACCACATTCAAAGATGAAAGAATCCATTTCAGAAACTCAGGAATGAAAGGGTTCAAATAATCATTTTTAGAAAATCTCCAGACTGCTTCTGTAGTCTTATTTAGTTGAAGTGCAGATCCTCCTATAAGAAGCAATTTCTTGTCTTCTGAGTTAATCTACGAATTCATTCAAATCTTTATAAGGAGGCAATTTGAAGTAAAGTCGAAGTTTCTCTGAGAAGTACATGTATTATGTTATCTGTTTGAACACCTTTATTCCTTACCGTACTTATAATAAACATTGAACACGCTCATTTAATGAAGCCGAAACGTGAGAAAACGTACCTTCTGACATGCATGCCAAAACTTAGACTCAAATCAATCTTCGCGTTTGCGCAGTCAGATTAGAGACTTCGTTGTCTGCAAGAAGAAACCTTGCGTCCTTGGCTATCCAAAATGCGCCAGTTGCAGATTCTGATAGGTTTAAAATGTAGTGACGAAATTGCAAACTGATATTAAAACTCAATATCGACACGTCAGCTATGTCCATTTTATGTTTTGTGTAAGTTCATTGCTGTCCGGGAGCAACCCTTTTAGAATCTATCTGTCTTCAATCAGTATTGGATGGTCGATTAACCTGTTTTAAACAGTCAAAAAGTGCTATTCTTTGTTTCGTTGCACGGTTGCGTTAATTTAATGCGTTTAAGGTAGATGTTTCACTGATGACTGTAGAAGTGCCTCAGCATTTAAAACACTTGTATAGGATCAGAATTAACTGTTTGCATATTGGCAAACTGTGCAGGATTTTTTGTCGGCTGTGTATTTAAAAAAAAAAAAAAAAAAAAAAAAAAAAAAAAAAAAACAATTCGAAAAAATCTTTCAGGAATACCATCAGAGTGTCAAAAAGTTTGGATCCAGATCAGGCCCGACATTTTGTCGGGCCTGATCTGGGTCCAAACTGTTTGCAAAGGTTATCAGCAGATGACCAAAGTTGTCACTAGCGGGGAAAGAGTTAAGGGGAATGGATACATTTTACGGTGTGGCAACTCTCTTGTTTTGTTCTTTCCTGAAAAGCTGTCTAAACTAAAAGGAAATAGTTTGCTCCTCATGAAAGCAATGTTTTTCTTTTAACGCAGGTCCCTTGCAGAAAGGGCTGTGTGTGCAAAATGCAAACAGGTAGTCATAAAACATCACGAAAACACGCCTATGTAATTTTGACCCCCTTAAACCCCACTTTTATATAGTAAAACTGGGGTTTACAGGGGTATACATTATTTTTTCTTATTTCTGCTCAAAAACATAGATTGTGGTACTCGTTAGAACCACCTCGGCGAGGCGGTTCTAACGAGTACCCACAATCTATGTTTTGAGCAGAATTATGAAAAATATAAGAATTTTTATCTGTTTTTTTTTTTCATTTTTTGACGGTAGAATTTTCAGTATATGTGAATAGGCTTGTTTTCGTAATGTTGTCTCTCTTGTACAAATAGCGGAAAATCTATCATTTATACCTAGACACCTTCTAGATATGGTTGCGGCAATACAAAATCTATTAAAGACCACACATCCTTAGAATTTCATTCAAATCAAATTCCATTCCTCCAATGTTTTTATTACAAACAGTCCAAAAGCAGTTATTCTTTTGCAGTTCCTTTATATCTGTTTCATTGCTAAGTACACTTGTATCTATGTTTATTAGGCGTAAAAAATAGCTGCATTTCCACTAACCCGACCGACTCTGTTTAAAACATCCGACTCTGCTATTTTTTATCATTAAAATTGCAAAATAAAAAGGTAAAGCGCCGACCCTAAAAAAATACCTGCTTTTTCTTTTTTTATAAAATTACAAGCCCGATCCTGTTCTTTTTCGAAAAAATAGAAAAATAAAAAAAGTTTCTCCTTCCTACCGACCATTGTTTTTCAGCATGTTAGTGGAAACACAGATATTTTTTACGCCTTAGGTTTACACTCTCATAGTTTTATTTTTAGGGACTTTGAAAGTTTATGCTTTGTGACTGTTGCCTTTCAGTTTTATGTTTGTGTTAACTCATTGCGTCCTGAACTAAAATGAGCCAGCGCACGACAAAACCTACAAGAAGTCTTATACGCCAAGCGAAGACTCAGATCAGCCTGGGCATCCGCCCATTCCGACCAGTATTCGCTATCTGCATGAAGAAACCTTGGGTCCTTAGCTACCCATAGAGCACACAGCGAAGACTTTGATCAGACTGAGCGGATGCCTAGTCTGACCAGTATCCGTTGTCCGCATGAAGAAATCTTGGGTCCTTAGCTACACACTGAACGCACTAAAGATTCAGATCAGCCAGGGCATCCGCCCAGTCTGACCAGTCTTCGCTGCCCGCATGAAGATACCTTGGACCTTTAGCTACCCATTTAGCGCACAGTGAAGAATCTTATCAGACTGGGAGGATGTCTTCGCTGTGCGCAAATGCTATTTTGTTGGTTTTGTCGTGCGCTGGCTAAAATACAAGTGAAGAAACCCAGAAAATGCTACAATCACAAAGCACAACCCTCCCGAGGCACCAAAGGAAAGAAAAATAAGGAATAAATAATTAAAAGAAAACACTCACAAAATTAATAATCCGTTTAAAGTTAAAGACCTACACAAGCTGAAAAAGATAAATGCAAATTTTAGCCAAATCGGTTGAAAATTAAGAAAGTTATGGGTAGTTAAAGATTTCAAACAAGGCTGTCATGGGCGCCGCAATTATTGTGAGTTTGTGACGTCATTTGCTCCTAATGAAATATGCATACACTGAATAACTCACATATGCAAACACAAATCTTTGTGCATATGTCTTTTTTGGTATAATAGCAATTTATTTTCCCTAAATTCGCATTGTTTCCTGTCTAACAGAAAATTTTATAGTCATTTTAGTTTTATTTAGTCCCTCATTAAATATTCAAAATGGCGGCGCCTATGTTGACAATTACAAAAGCTAAAAACTCCTCATTTCTTGATGGAATTTGATCAAACTTGCACCAAGATGTTCAGTTTGTAAATATCTTGAACATCAGACATACTTTATATTTTGTGAGTGTTTCCCTTTAAGAACAACATAGAGGCCACATATGAAACCACAGACGAATAAACAAAGAAAGGAGATCTGCAACAGAGCAACCGCATTAGACAAACTACCAGTTTTACTAGCACGAAACCTCCCCCTTAATTTTGATGCAGCTCCAAATTACAAATATATGTTCGGTCCTTTACCTCATGTGAAACATCACAGTGGAATATATATATATATATATATATATATATATATATATATATATATATATATATATATATATATATATATATATATATATCGAGTGCGATGAATCAAAGCAAAGTGCTCAGTTGCGATCTGAAGCGTGAACACAAGAAAACCACAAACAGGCCGACAATGAGTCCAACCACAAACATTGATAGTCACCGACCATCGAAACAGATTGAGGAGGGAGCCGTCATTTAGTCTGAGGACCGACCCACTGTCTAAACTCCTACTTACTTGCCCATTATTAATTTTGTTTGCTTTGAGAAAATAAGCATTCCTCCTCGTTTGTTCGTACCTATGTCGCTGAATTTTGTTTTGTGATGTTATTTAATGTGTTCCAACAATATTCTGCGCCTTTCAAGGGATGAGGATCGTGATAGTGGGCTTACAATGGTAGCCAAGTACAGTCAACTCTCGTTATCTCGAATTCCAAGGGACTCTCTGATACACCTCGAGATATCCGTACCTCGACATGTCAGATTTTCAGAATTGAGAAAAACATAATTCGAACAACCACATTCAGCAAATTTATATGTAATTGGACTGTTGAAGTTAGAGATATGTCAAAAATATTGTGGAAAAGAGGAGCAATTTCTCCTCTTTTTCCACAATACTTTTTCACTTGTTGTAGATTTTCATCTTTAAGCAGGGACAAGATTTTCACTTCAAGATAAGCGGTTATTCGAGATAAGCGAGGTCGAGATAACAAGAGTCAACTGTATTTATTTTTTGAGACCATTCTTGTATCAAACAAATGATCAAACAAAAAAAAATAAAAATGTAAAATGTTTTAACGGGCACATGTCGTTTATACAACGTCGCATTAACGTCAATGCAACGTCATGATGTTTATACATCACATTAACGTCGATGCGACGTTATGACGTGTCACTGTCGTTAATGCGACTTTGTTTAAACGTCATGTGGCCAATGGGTGCCAGAGCCAGTACAATTTCAGTGCAGTTAATGGCTTTTATATTACCATACATGTGCGTGTGTGTACGTAATCTCATCAAAAAAGTAGGTTAAAATTGCTAAAATAAACGACTTTATGGGTCCTGTTAACCAGACGTCAATCTGTATACATTCAACATGCACGATTCCACTATACTAAAGTTATAATTCATTGTTTTCCTTCCTGTAACTTTCAATCATTTTCACAACTTCAGTCTCAAACATGTGAATGTATTGTATCATATTTTAAAAATGCAATAGTATTATTTCATTTTACATGTAAGCTCACTTGCCTGATTTGATGAATGTGATAGACAATATATATATATAGCTCAGCGAAAACCCAGATCTGCCTGCTCATTCGCGCAGTATGATCAGTTCGCAGGGTCCTCTGTGGGTAGCCAAGGACTCAAGGCGTGTTACTTAATTTGTACTGCTTGAGTTTTAGGAAGAATCTGATAAAACCACAAGAATGATCAGCATGATAGGAAATACTGAACCCGGCTTACATGCTGTGGTGATTGTGAAACACTAAAGACGATATGTATGTATCTTTGATAGCGTTTACTGCGTCAAATAAATACATTGTTTATATTTTCAATGTTTTAAGCTTTGGGAATGTGTCATTTGTTGTGGGTTTATATTGTTCAAAGTTTTACCCATTAAATGCGTACTGTTTGTGCAACTCCGTTGTTTCTCCCACCCACGACTCCAAAAGGAAGCGGAGGCAGTTAAATTTGATGTTGTTGCCATCCACGTCAAAAAAGTACCTGTAGGTGGCAGTTGGGATAGGTTTGAATAGGGCTAATGAACCTAATGAGTACTAAGCTGGGCTATGTTCTGTGATTGTGAATCTTCCTGAACAGCTTCTATTTTGTTTTGTTTAAAAAATATGAAATGGTTAAAACAGTGTTTCTTATGATTCTCGTCGCGCATGAAATTGCGTTTAACCGATTAAATTATAGTCCGGCCATTCTCATTTGGAAAGATATATGTAAAGGCATTAGTCATAATTTCCAGTAAGAAGTAAAACCTATGTTTCATAAGCAACATTTTTCAGTTTTTCTGCACAGGAAACATTGACTTTTCTTAGATGAATATGAAAGGTTGTGGTTGTGAGGGTTTGTTCTTTTTACAGGACTGGGCACACTTGGTAGATTTTTCATTTTGTACAAGGAAAACAACGTTTGTGACTTCCGGATGTTTTTCCTGCAGCCAGGTCCCTTCTAAAAAGAGAGCAAATTCTCTCCTTTTAGAGTAGACCCATTTTCAGAAGGGAGAAATATATTTTTGATATTGTTCAAAGTGCATCAATGACCTTTGAATAGTTTTGATGATTTTACCATGTCTGCTGGTGCACTTCCGGTGTATCAGATGTCAGCAGTCGATAATTTTTCTTTCTGAACGAACAAATTTGATTTTATACTTGGGTGTGAAGTACGTACCTCCTAACCATGTCGTTTGAAAACATCATTCTGCACTGTACTCAGTCTGTGGGTACTTAGCATCACCTTCAATTTATCACACCTATCCTTGTTTGAATGACGTTTGATTTGGTCCTTACCAGTATTTTTGTTTTCATTTGATACTGGCTTCCTTTTGTCATTTAGTGAGCTCCCTTATGGGAACCCGATCTGTAAGATAACACCAGCTGCGGAACCTAGATCATTCGCGCAGGCTGATCTATTTATTTGCGGTTCGTGATCTGTTTACTATTTACTTTGGCATATTCTGCTAAATCAAGTGATTTTGTAAGTGATAGCAAAGACCTAGCTCAGCTTGTTCATTCAAGCAGTTTTCACCTACTATTTATCCCCCGAACTGCACTCCCATATCCGTGGCGTGGTTCATATTGCTCTGTGTTGTATGTTGCTGGGATAAACTACAATCTAAAACCACGGACAGTAACCTCAGTGAGAAGACAAGAAACTGCTATTCTGTCTAGTAACATTTCGGACAGTAACCCTGCTGCGAACAAACTGTCCTTACGTCTAGTAGCATCGGTCAACCCCAGTGTGAAGACAGTCTACACATATTCATGTCTTACCCCGTGCAGCTACATCTACACATATTATACATGAGCAAAACCTACATTTTTATCGGTCAGTTTAGTTTTAACGTTAAATGTGTAAACACGGCGTTTTGAACATAAAAACAAGGTAGGTGTTAAGGCCACCATGGACTCAAAGCTGGAGGAACAGAGATCTGTGATAAAATTCCTGCTTTTAGAGGGTGAAAAACCTTGCCACATTTTTCAAAGGTTGCAGAAAAGGTTTTCTAAAGCCTGCATATCCCATTCAACCGTTTGTAGCTGGGTTTTACAATTTAGAGAGGGCAGGGCAAGCGTGAGAGACTAATCTAGGCCAGGGAGGCCCGCAGGCGAATGTTGAGGGTTTTATCAACAAGATCGCAGAGTGACATTACAGGAGGTAGCTACTCAGTTTTGCATCAGCAAAGCGTCGGAATATCAGATTTTACACTCAAGTATACGTATGAACAAGGTAAGTGCTACATGTAGGTGGATGCCGAAACAGCTGACAGAAGACCAAAAGTCATCCAGGGTGACAACAGCAAAAGAACATTTACATGTACATGTGTAAGGAATTTTGACCATGATGAAAATATTTTTGTTTTTGAACTGCATTGTCACCGGGGATGAACTGTGGGTTCATTATGCTGAACCTAGAACAAAAGCTCAATCAAAGCAGTGGAAAGGAGCTGGTTCCCCACCTGAAACCCCCCCCCCAAAAAAAACCCAAAACAAAACAAAACAAACAAAAAAAACAACAAATAAAACAACAACAACAACAACAACAACAACAACAACAACAAAAAAAAAAAAAAAAAAAAAAAAAAAAAAAAAAAAAAAACAGTTTAAGCTGTCTCCATCTGCTGACAAGGTTATGCTAGTTGCTTTTTGGGATTTACGTGGTATAATACTGGCTCATTTCATGCCAAAAGGTCGGACTATGACTGCTAGATACTATTCAGAAGTAAGTTTGAGAAACTCAAAGAAAAACCGAAAAAAAGGCAACCCAAGGCTAGCCCAGAAATATATCATTCTTTTGCACGACAATGCCCCCTCTTTTACTCCCTTATACACAGTAACACTTATCAACTCCTTCAAGTGGCAGTTGTTGTCCCACCCTCCATACAGTAAAGACCTTGTCCCCTGCTACTTGTTATTGTTTCAAGAACTGAAAAAAAAAAGCAATTATGAGACCAGGGAAGCTTTAGATCGGTACCTCAGCAGTAGGTCTACCTCATGGTTTGCAGGGGGAATACAAAAGCTCCCGCGAAGATGTCAAAAGTGTACATACTTTGAAAGAGAATAAGAAGGATTTAAAACAACAACAACAACAACAACAAAAAAAAAAAAAAAAAAAAAGTACAAAAACAAACAAACAAAAAAACAAACAAACAACAACAACAAAAAAAAAAAAACAACAACAGCAAAAAACAAACAAACAAAAAAACAAAAACAACAACAAAAAACAAAAACAAAAAACAAACAAACAAAAAAAACACAAAAAAAAAACAAAACAAAAAAAACAACAAAAAAACAACAACAAACAAACAAACAAACAAACAAAAAAACAATTTTTGAGAAAGATCAAAACGTCCGGATACATAGCAACAGTTACGGAACACAACACTCCAAAAGCATTGTCTTAACACGTTTAGTCGGTCGCTATACATGAAGCGGTTTTCGCAACCATTATCTATGGCTTTTTTCTTATTTATCCACAAAAAAACAAAACAAAACCAAAACAAAAACAAAACAAAAAAAAAACAAAAAAAAAAAACAAAAAACAACAAAACAAAAACAAAAACAAAACAACAACAACATGTTGTAGAACACATTTGAAGCGTCTCGTGGCGGTGCTTCTAATGAGTACTCAAAACATGTTTATTTGTGGAGAAATTAGAAAAAAAAACATATATCTATCAAGGAATTCCTTTTATCTAGATCTATGTAGGGCATGGCATTACCACTTTATTATTTAGAGAAAAGGAGGAAATTTTGGTTGTAATACAAATTAAGAATCACGTATGTATTTCAAAGACTGATAGAAAAAATAAATCAAATTGAAATCAGAAAACCAACAAATATCTCAAAATCCGCATAATAATATACTCATATTTTTATTGTAAAGGAGAACGTGGACTACATCATTTTGACTTGTTAACGTAATAATGACGAAAGAGAAGAGGAAGACGAGGGTTTTGAGACATAAATTGAAACGCACGCACACTCATGCGCACACACAGGCTACCTTGTAAACAGAATGAATAAATTAAAGTATAAACATATTTTATTGCATCATTACATCAGGCAATGGGTCGGGCCACAAGTTTAAATTAAAGTAGCCACACCAAATTTATGCATGAAGTGTATATTTTTATATTCATCTGCATTCGTGTCACTAAGAATAGTAAACAACACGAAACCATGCGTATATAATTTTGACCCCCTTAAACCCCATTTTTATATAGTAAAAATGGGGTTTACAGTGGTATACATTAGTTTTCTTATTTCTGCTCAAAACAATCTATGTTTTGAGCAGAAATATGAAAATATCAGAATTTTTTTATCTGAAAATTTTAATTTTTTGGTGGTACATTTTTCAGTATGTTTGAATAGGCATGATTTCGTAAATGAAGATGTCCAGGAAACGCCACAATCACAGAACATAACCTAGCATTGATACCAATGATATCAAGAAGAAGAATAAATAAACTACGACAGCAGCACACATGTTGCAAACCAACGAAAAGTAAGGCATACAGTTCCCTCTTCCCCAACAATGCGATCACAATGCCAGACAGGACTCGTCAAATACAACAACAATACAACAAACATAACAAAGCAGGAATTAAACACAACAAGTGAAAGTAAAATGTCCAAGTGCAGATGTTGGCAAGCGCTGCATGTCCCCACCAAACTCACATAATCCCAACAGATCCGCAAACATCCGGCAAGAAGTAATAAAACGAATCGCAACGGAAGCACCGGCTTGAAACGGTCAACAGCAAGAATACAGGGGCGCATCCGACGCAAACAGCCGACAAGAGACAACGAAACGAATCGCAATGGAAGCACCGGCTTGGAACGGTCAATAGCAAGAATGGCTCATTAACTTGAAAACTAAGAGTTTTTTGAGCCGTGGCATTCAAAAATAGATCTTCGACGCATGTGCGAACAGCAAATGTCTAGAGAAGCCTGCGCACTGCTCAGTCTGATATTTTTAAATTATCGAAAATATATGTTGCAGTATTAAATGATTCTGTAAGTGGAACTTAAAGAGGCTGTTTGGACCGTGCGAATGTGTTCACATATTATCTGAAGACCCGCTACCGCATTGCCCGGCGCATTTACATGTTTTTCAAAACAAAGCAATTATTTTAGTTACCATATTGACGCTAGGCATTGGGACAGGCAGGCCTAAGTATAGATCCAGATCGGATTCTGCGGCGTCCGATCTGGGTCTACACTGTTTGCCAAGGATCTAGCAATTTTAGACATATCAAGCGGTATCAAAATGTTCTTGAACATTTAGGACAAATGTATTTAGTAAGTAATTAGGTGTCCCATTATCTAGGGAAATGCGGCGTATGATCAGGGTCTACACCATCACACATTCATCTGTTTCGAAACGTCAACAGGTAGTCAAATGCGCTTGATGAAATTTTAGGGCAAATATAGTAAGTAATTAAGGTGTCACCAAAAACATCCTATTATTTGGGGTATATACGATATACTGATATCACCTGAACTCCTGCAAATGATTCCTGAGCCCCAGCAGAAACAAATGGAGGTAAATGCACTTGTACACCGAAGTTCTTGCTGAAATATTGATGTAATGTTCAGCTTTTACTTGTTGACTCTAATGTAACTGATGTTTCTAGATGCAAAGAGTAAATGTTCTGATTAGATTTCATAGACAACCAGGCTGGTTTAGGCCTTCGCTGTCTGTGTTTGCATTAACACTCTTTATGCCTGACGCAGCTCACCCCATAAATCACGTTTTAGTTTTCTCATGTCAATATATTATTGTTATGCAAATGTTAATCGTTCGACTGAAAGGTCTTCGGTACGGTTAATGACAACTAGGTTGGAAAGCAATTATGAAACAAAGATATTCCAGAGCTCGAGAAAAAAGGGCAATCAGATTATTGTTGTACAAGTTTTGCACCAAAACGTACCTTTTAGGTACCTAATGGAATTGTCACCTGAAGGGATTCGAATGAGTACTTACAAGATAAGGTTTGGTGAAATAAAAAAAACAAACAAACTTAAAATATGGTAAACTGGCACCGCAATAATGGCTTTATCTGTAGTTCTTGGTAATTGACGTGGCGCTGAGATTTCTGTACCATTTCAGATTAGCAATTATACTGAGTATGTACTGATTTAAAAGGATACACACCTATATGAAATTAATAAGTTGCAGTCTAATCATAATAAAAGGTCTTATTGAAGTCCCTCATTATCCAATATCCTTGAACAACACACCTTGAGAGTTCAAAGTTTTCAACATTCATTAACCTATTACAAGAATTATACGATTCTTAATTAGTCTCATTTTAAGGACACTGGATATCTTTGATAGATTGTCTGCCTTTTTTTTATAGAAGAAATACACCTTTTAAGCCTTCGTGTTTAGTGCCTGCATATCAGATCCATTTTGAAAAATGTCCACTCTAAAAGGAAATAATTTGCTCCCTTTCGTTTTAGATTAGACTCCTTTTCAGAAAGGAGGCATATTAATTTTGACAGCGTTGCCGCCCATGAAATCGTTTCAGTCTCTTTAAGCGACATACAAACCAATCCTTGTTGCCATTCCTATTCTTCCTTCATTTTTCATACAACAACTAGCATTCCACAAATTTAGTGATATCGAACTGTACGTGAAGTAGCGATTGACATTTCGTTCGAGTATTTGAATTGAGAACATAGTAATAATAAAATAAAAGCTCTGATCATGTCCGATCAATGGTGATTTCTGGTTACAACTTTTTCTGCTTGCTGTGAAAAAAGCTGGTAACAACTTCCTCATTGATAGAATAGGAGTGGACTTCTGATTAGACACAAGCATATTTTATTGCCAATCTAGTGAAGCAGAGCATTCAGTTCCTACTAAAAGCAGATAAAAATGCTACTTTCTAAATGAAGAGAGAACGGATGGGATAATTATTTTTATTATTTTCTCGCCAGTGAGTAGTTTGGAGTTACATAAACTGGTGCGGTGTCATCAGATTTGACACGATATCGATATACATTGAGTTTAGAGTGTAACCGGGGCTTTACATTCACTATGAGAGCACAGATTGGAATTACAAAAGCAAAAGTCAAATAATTGTAAGATTGGAGAGAGAGAGAGAGAGAGAGAGAGAGAGAGAGAGAGATACTTTAAACATATCAAATTACGAAGTCACGAAATTGCTACAGACTCTCCCTATACCTACCTCAAAGACAAACACCGACCCCTTATACCGCACAGATTTATAACGATCTGGATTCGGAAGTTTCTTCAACACAACAGATAGGTACTCTACTTCAACACCACGGACACGTACTCTACTACCCTAGAGTATGTCGCAGCAATATGGGACATATACACCAACATTTGCATCCTATAGTTGCGTTGCAACGCCGAGCAGCCCGGTTTGCGAAAGGCAAGTAAAGAACAACCGGCAGTATCACCCAAATTCTACATCAAGTACAAGAATGCAGATATTCGTAAATGCTTTATGTCTGTTCCGAGCAAAACCCATTAATTAGAAATAGAGTGGCATACAAAAACACAGATACCAAAAACAGACTCTGCAAACTATGCCATTCTGGAGCCGTCGAAGATAAGAAGCATTTAGTTTTTAATTGCAATTTGTAAGGTTCTCTACGGCAGCATTTTAGCATCTCTGAAGAAAATGTGCTAAGACTTTTCGTATATTTGATATCTATATACAATCTTTAATATATTGCTGCATAAGGGTTATTTTCCTTCATCATGGACACAAGGTTATATAGTTCCCATACATAAAAAAGGTTCCTTAAGTAACGTAGAAAATTATAGGGGTGTTACACTACTAAGTTGCTTTGGTAAATTATTTACTCGCGTAATTAATAATCGGTTGACTGCGTGGGCCGAGGAATATAATGTATACATTGAAGCACAGGCTGGATTCAGGTCAGAAATGGGGACGGTTGATAATATCTTTAATTTACACGGTCTTATTACTCATTTGATAAACAAAGGAAAGAAACTTTATTGTGCTTTTGTTGATTTCACCAAAGCGTTTGACTTTATAAATAGAGATATTTTATGGTATAAATTGATAAAATATGGTGTTAGTGGGAAATTGTTAAATGTGATTAGAAGTATGTATGAGCATGTTAAGTCAAGGGTGAAACTTGAAAATGTACTAAGTAACAATTTTGAGTGTTTTCTTGGGGTCCGTCAAGGTGAGTGTTTGTCACCCTTTTTGTTCTCAATGTATGTGAATGATTTGGAAGAAGAGTTCCGATTAAATGGTTTAGATGGGATTGATATAGGATCTTTAAAGTTATTATTATTGCTATATGCAGACGATATTACATTATTTTCTGAAACTGAGGAAGGATTGCAGAATGGTATAAATATTCTAAATGCATATTGTAATAGATGGAAGTTGAAAGTTAATATCTCTAAAACAAAGGTGGTCGTATTTAGAAAAGGGGGTACACTTCCAAGAAATTTGAAGTTTTATTATGACGGGCAAGAATTAGAAATCGTTTCTTCTTTCTCATACTTGGGTATAATTTTTACGTCTGGGGGTTCTTTCTCTGGGGCACAACAAACATTAGCAGGACAGGCACAGAAAGCTGTTTTTAAATTAAACAGTTATCTGCATAAATTTACAAACATTGATGTCAAACACACATTAGAACTATTTGATAAGCTTGTAACTCCAATAATGAATTATGGGGCGGAAGTCTGGGGATTTTGCAAAGCTGTGCATATTGAAAGAATACATCTTCAGTTTTGTAAAAGGCTTTTAGGTGTTAAGATATCTACACAAAATAACTTCATTTATGGGGAGTTAGGACGAACTAGTTGTCAAATACAAAGATATTTAATTATTGTACGTTTTTGGTTAAAGATTGTTAACACAAATGCAAATAAATATATCAGAGCCGTTTATGATATGATGATACGGGATTTGGAAATTAGTGATAGAATTATTAACTGGGCATCTTTGGTAAAGCATTTGTTATGTAACTCTGGATTTAGAGAGGTCTGGTTGCAACAGAACGTGGGGGATATTAAAGTATTTCTGTCGATGTTTAAACAGAGGTTAAAGGATATTTTCATCCAGAATATTACTGCAGAGATTGAAGGATCATCACGAGCACTGTTTTATCGGAATATATTTAGTTTTGATTTCCAGTCATATTTAGACTGTGTAACTGTTAAAAAATTTCGAATAGCTTTGACCAGATTAAGAGTTTCATCACACAGATTGGATAATAGAGGCGGGGAGGTGGTCTAGGCCGATAAGGGTAGATATTAATGAAAGGAAATGTAGTTATTGTAATGTTTTAGAAGACGAGTATCATTTTGTATTGGAATGCTCTAATTACGCACATCTTAGAATTTTATATATACCTAGATATTTTCGGGTTAGACCAAATATGCGTAAATTTGTTGAGTTATTAACGTCAAACCGGAAAAAAGATATTCGCAATTTGGCTATTTATACATATAAAGCCTTTAAAAAAAGAAATGAGCTTGTATTTTTAAGTAGTTTGTAAAAACAATACTAGTGGAATTCTTTCTCATGGGTTTTAAAACGTAGGTTTCTGTACTTGTTTGCAACTGGCCATATTGTGCTTAGAGGTATTTGCCAATCATAAAAAAGAGATATATTAAAATGTTACTGGGCATGGTGAGTGAGTATAAACAGACGGAGTTTGGGAGAGGAGATAATTATCTCCCCTGGCAAATTCCCTTCTGGTTCCCACATAATAGAAATTAAATGTTAAAGTTGTTTGATAAACAAGTTAGTCTGGGACCAGGCTGAGTGAATACGTAGACTGAATTGAGATTTCATTTATTCAATTTGAGTTTATCCAATTTATTTGTAGTTACACGATGATCGAGGTCAGGGATCGACCTATGCGATCTGATTATGAGATGGCATAGGCTGATCTGGGGCTGATCATGGATACCAAAACCTCAGATTTCGGTATTTGTTTGCACTCTGTCTTATCGAACATAAAAGTAGTTGTTTCTTAGGGAAGGCGGGGTATTCTTTGCTATTCAGCATGATTAGTATGGGTAAACAGGGAATTTTGGGAGAGGAGATGGCCATCCCCCCTGGCAGAATTCCTTACTGGTTCCCACATAATATTAATAAAACGTTTGAAGTTGTTTGATGACCAGGTAAGCCTAGGATTCAGACTGCGCGAATGTGTAAACGGATTTTTTGATTTTGTTTTGCAAATTTGGGAATTTAACGTATAGTTACCTGTGATAGAGCTGATCTCCGATCAGCCTGTGCAATTGGGCCATGTGGTTGCATAGGCTGATCTGAGACTTCACGCCTTACATATCTGTTTCCTTATATTATATGCTTTTGTCAACCATGTAAATGAGGGATATCCGTGTTTACTTACGTGATGGAAGTGGGTAAACAGGGGGAGTTTTGGGAGTGGAGATAATTGTCTCCCCTGTCAAGATTCCTAACTGGCCCCACGCACATCATATATAGCTATGTAACAAAGTAAGTTATTATTGATGATGAGAAACCATATAGAAAGATATTTGGAAGTGTGTCGGTGCGTACAATCTCTCCGTACAGTGCATAATAGTGATAATAGTATATTGAAATCTTAAATATGTTGAACAGCCTAAAATCACTGTTCACAAAATGGAAAATGCAATATTGTTCGCCATTTCTGTACTTTATGTACACACTTAGTTAAATGCATACCTGTAGAACTCAAGGGCCAGTAGGCTTATGTTTCTGAAATAAATTATCTTATCTTATCTTATCTTATCTTTGTTCGATTTGTGCTTGTTTGGATTTGTCCGTTTCCCCTTCCTCTTGGTGTCTGGGAAGGGCTGCGGTTTGTGATTATGATTGTGGCACTCCCTAAACTTTTCTCTTACCTTTTTTTTGTTTCAAAATAATCATAGGCTGACCAGTTCATTTGGCATAATTATGAATAATGAATCGGAGGAAGTGATATCCTTGTTCTCTAAATACATTATGACTTTTTGAATTTTGAAACACTGAGGTTTAATCACAAACTCTATTTTACAACATCCATGCAGAGATTATAAATAGTTGTATGTTATTATATTTATTTACAAAATTATTACCAAAGGTTTCTTGAATTCTTCTTCTATTATGGTAAATCATTCAACATCTTGCTTTTTATATTGTTGCTACGACTGTTCATTGTAATGACAAATCTATGCAATAGTAATCCTGATAAATCCTACCTTTTATAGGAAATAAAGGGGTTCAAGGGGTTATTATGCATTATTTCGGCTCTCTGAGTCGCATCGTGGTGTCCGTTAGAACTACCTCTTTAGGTTTTGGCGGAGATGAGTAACATATCACAATTTTCCATCTATAAGAAAAGGATAATAACAGGCTCTAAATTCACGTTACATTGCTTAGGCGTGTCAGCGTAACGAGTTTCTGATAATGTATCGTAATATCATATCTAATGTATTTGGCTCTGTTTGTTATGTTCGTTGGTTTATATGGCAGTGATGCCCCAAGACTGGTTTAATAAAAGTATTCTAATCTACTCTATAAGACCTAAGCTGCACTAAATCTTCTCCTTGGGCATCAGACTTTGGAACCAGCTACCATAGCATATCGCCATGTCAGATACCCCTGAGGACTTCAATAGAGGTCTGACCGCCCTACACTAGCTATGTACAGGGCTGTTTTTATGCTTTAAACCGGCAGTTTTATCCGTCACTTGTTCGTGCATCACCGCCACCTTGTACATTGAACGACAATGTTCCAGAGTGGGCCAAGTACACTAACGGAAGAAGATGGATCTTCTTAGACACAGATGTGGAACAGACTACCATATCTGAATAGAAGCGACTGGACAAGAAGGAGCTGGCAAATGTAGCATAAACAACTGGAGGCAAAGCAACTAGCTCCCTCTTCACAAACGATGACAACACAATTCCAGACAGGACACATCCAACACAACTCTAAGACATTTATACAGGTCAAAATATGAAAATGTCCAGCAGCGAGTAGCCACAATTCCCACAAAATACTAGAACCACCGCCTTAGAACGGTCGGTGTTAAAGACTATCCGAGTGTTAACTCTTTCATCCATGAGTTTCTGAAGTGAACTTCCATCTTTGAATCTAGTCAGAACGATGGTTCCAAATAGCCGTCTCATCAGTATCTACACTGTTTGCATATGTATCTGTACTGGTCTACAAAGTTGAAAAGGTTTAATCGATTTACTGCCACTAGATCGTCGCACCAGGTTCGAATATTGTCTACAAAACATGCCAAGCAAACAAAGCACAAAGAGAAAGAAACAAAAAGTAAAAGGGACACAATCAATAGTATCAAAGTAAGAAAACATGGGATACCAAAAAAAAAAAAAAAAAAAAAAAAAAAAAAAATCAGAAAGCGGTTTACCATAGTGCTGAATTTTCAAAGAGGCCTTAATACGGACCGAGGGGCCACAAAGCCTTACAAAGAACGAAGGTCAGTAGCAAAAACTACCGGGAGGAGATGTTAAATCTATTTTCCTGGTACCAAATCTTCACCCTGGGTCACAAATGCTGTGCTCCCTAACTCAGTCACTAAAACGTCGTACAAAAAATGTATATCAAGTCAATTAACTGTGATGAAACAAGAATGAATGCTTGTGGCCTCAGAAACTGACAGCCGGTTTTAAGTTGGGACCGTTATAGAGAATGAGACCCAATCCATCGTCTTGCAGTTAAAGAGGAAAAACATAATTACTAACTACAACAGGGTTGAAAGCTAAACATGCAGTCTGTGACATAATATCCGTGTTATATCGATAGCCATGTCTTTAGCAGTCAGAGTTTTATTCTTATTGTTAAAATCATTCACACGAGTAGATGCCCATTGCAAAACAAATAAATTGAGATATGTTTACTTCAAAAGCAAAATAATAGTTTCTGTGAGTTTTTTGTTTGTTTTCCATATATATATATATATATATATATATATATATATATATATATATATATATATATATATATATATATATATATATATATATATATATATATATATATATATATATATATATTTAGTAACAGTTACATCTATTTGTGAAGAAGGAGGAATCGTTTCGCATTCTTTTAAGTGGTGATTTATATCTATAGACATTGCAAACACTGATCAAGTGTCATAGAAATCGGCGTCTGATAAGAATTACACAGTAGGTAATTTGTGGGACTCAAGACGTAAACAAATTAAGTCAAGCCTTTCCTGCTAAACCCCTTGATCCGCTTCTGCTTTTGGATATATGTATCGTTCTCAATATCAGGAGGTACCGTGTTTACTCTAAATATTGGGGTACCATAACCTCTTACCATACTGGTCCTAAACTTTAAACAAGTCGATTTTACTACGCGGTAATGTGTAAAAACGGCTGGATATGAAGCAAACACTGTCTGTAAATACGGATTAGACGTGCTTTCTGATTGCTTAGGTCTGCCTATCCCAAGACGTGTGATATACACGGTACATGTAATTTGCGCCCACTGTAGGTCTTTTGTTATTAGATGTCTGTATATGGCCGCTCCAAACAAAAATGTATCTTCGAACATGCGCAAAAGGCACAGATTCACATGTGCAAAAGGCACAGTCTCATCCGGGCATTTACTCTCCATCGACACATTTCAGAGTTCCCAGTGATTCTGTTAGCGAACTGCGAAGGCTCTAGTCAGACTACGCGGATGCGTAGGCTGATCTGGGCCTTTGCTGTCCGCATTTGCTCGAAGGCAGGTTTTCGCATGGTGCGGCCCATATAGTACTTGTAGGTTTGACTTATCACGAACAAACTTTATTAGTTCCAAGCATGATGCTATCTTGTATATTGCAATGCCAACAGAAACAAAAACACTTTCCATTGTATTAGTAGACCCATGTGAAATGTCAAATTTAAAGCCATCACTCTAGTTATTTTTTAACCATAATTATTGATATTTGTTTATTTCTCCGAGAGGCGCTTCTAATGAGCGCCCACAACATATATTTTCATGGAGAAATAAGAAACAAACTTATAAGGTTTCTCTCTTATCTAACGCTGTGCCATTGCCGTGCCATTCCAATTATATAATGAAGAGAAAAGGCGAACACTTTGATTAGAAAGTGCTTATGAAATAGAAAGGGATGAAAACGTGGCTAATATACTTGAACATGATTTAATGCCAATTCTTATTGCAATACCTGAGGTAAATGGAAAAAAAAGGTAAGAGAAAAGTCCAGGGAGTGCCACAACCACAAGCCGCAGCCCTTTCCAGGCATGAAGAGGAAGAGGAAACAGACAAAACCAAACAAGCGCAAATCGAACAAACGTACAAAAAGCACTAAGATTAGCTCTCTCTTCCCCAAGCGAATTAATCGCAATGCTAAAAGGACTGAAAAACGCAAGAACAAAATAACACAAGGCAAGACTTAAAACAAATCGCCTCGTGGAATAAATCACAAAGCAACGAAGAGTAAGACTAAAATCAGGAAACAAAGCCAATTTAGCAGATGTACATTTGAAAGACACTGATTGTCCTGATTTTGTTACATTATGTTCCCCATCAAGGCACTTGTCCAAAGTCTAGGAAAACCAGATGGTTTACGATCATTTGGTGACTTGGCTGATACATTTATTCATACAAGGCTACATAAAGGTAGGAACTGCTCGCGGATTGAGGTTGTATTTGACAGGTACAGGACAATGTCAATTAAAGCTGGGACAAGAACACAGAGATCAAAGAGGCATGAACGAGTAAGGCACAAAATTGAAATTAGGGCTGTTCCTCTTCCAGCGAATTGAAATAATTTTCCTGCCCTTTATTAAAAACAAATCTGACTCAGCAAAGTTCCTGTCTGAAGAACCTATTACAGTGGTGGCTTTGAAGAGAAAGAGACAGTTAAATGCAACCAAACTGAACTGGAAATTTCTGATTTACGGCATGCCATGAACAGGCTGATACCAGAATCATCTTGCATGCTAGTCATTGTGTAAATAAAAGTGATATTATCAACATTTTAGTGTCAGCAAGAGATACAGATATGCTTGCCTTATTGCTTGCTCTTTTTCATGAAATCAATGTAGACACAGCAAGGTGTCAGTTACTGCTAGACACGTAAAGTGTATCCTAGTTCATGAAGTATATAGATGTCTTCCGGAGGGTTCAACTAGAGCTATTCTCTTATTTTATGCCTTGACTAGATGCGACGCTACATCGTTCTTCTTTGGACAGTCTAAACAGACAACCTACAAGCTGTTTAGAGAATAGTTGGCTATATTCTGATTTGTCTGACTCGTTTTCCTCCTAATGAACGTGTGTAATAATAATTGAGCAATGTCAACGAGGCGCATGCATTTCAAAATCTTATAAAAACGTTCCTTTCCAGTGCCTCACTGAATAAATCACATTGGTATGTACAAATTCAATTAGTGAAGCGCTGATAGTAATTATAAATACGATCGCGCTGTCATTTATTTCGTGCATTTTTGATAATAAATGTATTGCTGCTTCACGGAATAAATCGCATCGTGTTATTATAAATAACAATGACGTTGATCCGAAGAAAACAACGGAGGGATTTTAAACAATGTTCAACGCCGAGATAATCTAGTAAAATAGTGCTGCCCATACTAAATGGACAGATTGAAATATGAATAATACTTCACGGAATAAATCTAGCATTATCATATTCAAAATTGCTATAAGCGCTTCACGGAATAATTTTGTATATACCATGTGATTTATTCCGTGAGGTACTGGAAAGGTACGTTTTTACAAGATTTTAAAATGTAAGCGTCTCGCTGACATTGATAATGTGTTACTAAATGAAGAATGTGAGGAATGTTTAGTTGCTATATTTGATATAGAGGATCTTACATGAGTGGTCATTTAATATGAAATTTATGAAACGAGTTTGGGTAATTTCTGTATTTTGCGAGCTTTAGCGAGCAAAATACCGAAATTACCCAACGAGTTTCATAAATTTCATATTAAATGACCACGAATGTAATATTCTGTTTATCACATGGCCCTTCCGATGACAAAAAATGCACAAAAAAAAGTTTTTAAAGATAACGGCTTTCCATAGCTAAGCGGAACAACTCACTACCAAGAATTCAATAGTACTACGTAACAAAAATAGTTCGCATAAGTACCGAAAATAACTAGAAACAAGATAAATATGCCATTTGTTACTTCGTTAAACTGAAGGAATTAATGATGATTTTTTATTTGAGCTAATAAATATTTCATTTGAATAAATCAATTCAAAACTAAATATTCCTTTGAACGTCATTCAGCGAGTCAATACGTCACTGAGAATGAGTAGGGAAATCCCCCACAGTCAGCTGTCGTATTTAAAGGTCATTGACCTTGATCAATATAGTTTTATGCCGTGGTTGACACACTCAAGTAAACGACAGATTTCAAAACTACAAAACATTTAACTGTAGTTTGGATTTTAATTTGACACATTTATTGACTACCTGAGTCAAGTCATCATTCAATGTTTTTTGGAGGAGGTGATTTTCTTTTTCATTGACGGTTTGACGATATCGATGTTGAGATCTCGAGTGCCTCCAAATATGTTGCGGGAAAACATCGAATTTTTAGCACCATGAATATTTCTGGTAGTCGTGTTATTCACATTGTGATTGTTTTGTGTCTTCTCCCTCCATCGGTCTGACATTTATCGTTCATCTCAAAATCGTCACAAAACTGAAGGTAGGATCTGTTTCAAAAGTAAAGATTGTATCGGCGAACGCAGACACCATCTTGGTTGCTATCAATAAGCGGTGTAATACGAATATTAATTAGGGTAATTAGACTAACCAATGGGAAGCCTTGCAGGTGTTATAACACGTGTGGTTATATGATTTTTATGACATGGGTTATTTCACTGAATAACGTGACGGCCATGTGATAAATACTTTTATTTATATAGGTATTTAGTTCTCTACGTGACAATGCGGCAGTAGCTATTAATAAAATGCTTTACATTCGTTGGGTTACAAAGGCCAAAAGGTACAGAAAAACGCAACTTTTTTCTCTCATCATATACGTACATACGTTGTTATGCATCGTTTCTGTAGGGTTGAAATCATCTACCAGTGAAAGTGAGACGGTAACTGTCAGTTAAAAGTCTTATATTCATTGGGTTACAAAGACAAAGTTACGGGAAGACATGAATTTGTGCACTTATTGATGACTTTTTTTGTACAAATTTGCTTTGCTGATTACTTACCCTTACCGTTGACTCTCGTTATCTCGACCTCGCTTATCTCGCATAACCGCTTATCTCGAAGTGAAAATCTGGTCCCTGCCTAAAGGTGAAAATCTAATAACAGGTAACAAAATATTGTGGAAAAGAGGAGAAATTGCTCCTCCTTTCTACAATATTTTCAATATATCTCGAATTTCAAGAGTCCAATTACATATACATTTGTTAAATGTGGTTGTTCGATTTATTTTTTCCTCAATTCTGCAATTCTGATATGTCGCGATACGGATAGTATTTCAGAGAGTCCCTTGGAATTCGAGATAACGAGAGTCGACTGTATGTAGGTGTTTAAGGCCTCTACCAGTAACAGTGAGGATATAGATGTTCACTGAAATGTGTTATATTCATTAGGTTTACAATCACAGGCAACTACAGTTATGGTCACCAAATATCAGTATGATTAGATATAGTTTTATTCTAATAGGCATTATGATTTTTGTTATGATATATTTTTACACGAGAGCTACTCAAATTTAATGCGTTGTCTTTGAAGTCAGATACTTGAATGAGATTGTGTTGTTTGTTTTGAATATATGATCAAACACGACAACCTTATGAGCAGCTATCTTAACAGCACTGCTCCTAAATGCAGCGGCGTCTGAGTTACGTCTACACGTTTTGCTCAGTTTACTTAGGGTAAATACGGTAAGTGTATTATCTCTATTTTAATGCCTACTCATGTGCTGATTTCAAATATTAGCACAATAGTGAGATAGGGGTATTCACTGCATGGGAACAGTAAAAGCAACATTCAAACTGCATAAAAACATTTAGTTTAGGATCAGTGTTAAGATATTAGTTCCTAATACTTTCCTAATAATGTTTTGTCCTGTTTGTTGTTATATTTGTGTATTTAGTGTATCCTATATGTGACTCTAGCATTGTGATTACCTTGCTAGAGAAGAGGAGCTGGTTGCATTGCCTTTCATTGTCTGTGGTTTGTGGTTTGCCTGTCATGGTATGTTGGCTCTTCCTCTTAGTATCAGTGATAGGTGCTTTAAACCCTGCGGTGGTTTGCTCTACTGACCGTTCTAAGGCGGTGGTCCCGGTGTTAATCTTACTCTTTGATGCTTTGTGGTTTATTCTACGAGGCGATTTGTTGTATGTCTTTCCGTATGCCATTTTGTTCTTGTGTTTTTCAGTCCTTTTAGTATTGCGATTACCTCGCTTGGAGAAGAGAGAGCTAATCTTAGTGCTTTCCGTACGTTTGTTCAGTTTGTGCTTGTTTGGATTTGTCGAATTCCTCTTCCTCTTGGGGTCTAGGAAGGGCTGCGGTTTGTGATTGTGGCACTCCCTGGACTTTCTCTTACCTTTTTTTGTGTTCTGTGATCGTTGCTCTTCCTTGAATCTTCTATTATATTTTCCATAGCAGGAAATGTTCCATGCTAATATTAGATATTAACCCTTGTCATGCTGAATAAATTAAGATGACACGCCCACTTACAGTTCACAGCCATTTAGATTCCTTGATTCAGATTGCTGAAATAAATTCAGATACTAAATGGCAAACAGTGCAGGTTCAGATCAGTTGGCTTCTTCAGAAGCCAACTGATCTGGATCTACACTGTTTGCGGAGCAGGGCAAATCCGGGTTTAGCAGGACAATGGTTAATTACAATCTGAAGCTGTTGTAGACATGTTTTCACAACTGTACCAAAAGCACTTGCAGTTATTGTGCTAATCAAGCACCTCAAACCGCTGATAACCTGTCTTTCGTGAGTGTGTGAAATTTAATGTACACTTTTCGGGAAGATAGAGAAATTGAGGTAGCTGGTTGCTTGGCAGTCATTTAATTATTTCTTCTGTCTCTTGCTCTCGGTATCGGAGGTGAACTGTCTGTACTTGTAGCACTTTCTGAACTTTTTCATTACATTTTTACGATTACAGTGTTATTGCAGTCTGCGTCTAAAACCAAGTTTCTTCAAATGATGCATGCAACCAGCCTAGACTCAGATCAGTCCGATCAGAATCTACGATCTTTGCAAATTAAATTTTTATGGTTCATACATTATGCTAACGACAAGTGTAGACTCTGATCTGACTGCGCATATGTCTTAAGGTCATTTTATTATACCTGGAGACCCTGTCATGCAGATACAGATGTAACAAACTCTATTCGCATGCGGTATAAGTAGATGAATCTCAACGTCAGAAAACATATCATCGCAACATGTGCGCCCAGCGAAGATGCACAGTCTGATCTGAATCTTCATTGGGCGCATTTTGGATAGCCAAGGATGCAAAGTTTCTTCATGTGGACAACGAAGACTGATCAGACTCCGGGAATGCGCAGGTTGATTTGAGTCTTTGTTATGCGTATGTCAAAAGGTATATGTTCTCTCGTTCCGGCTCAGATTATCTTAGCGAGTGGTGTGCTAGTTTCTTATTAATTGGCTATTTGCATGAAATGTCAAACTCTGTTGTTTTAGTGGGTAGGGGTGGGGAATTTATATATATATATATATATATATATATATATATATATATATATATATATATATATATATATATATATATATATATATATATATATAATCAATCAATTCACCGTCTGTTAAAGCGCGCTTATGGTTAAAAAAATTCAGATTAGCTACCGCAGAACATGTAGGGAACTATTTATGGCATCATATCTTATTAATAATATATTGTCAAAATAGGAATGATTCAAATTTATTGAACCCCATCGTACTCGTCTCGCAGGCTAATCACTAACAGCAATCATTCCTCAAGGCACTGAAATCAGACACCTTATATGAGCCGCAACGTGAGGAAACGTACCTTTTGACATGCGCAGCCAACGAAGACTTAAATCAGCCTGTGCATTTGCGCAGTCTGATAAGAGTCTTATTGTCCGCATGAAGAAACCTTGCACCCTTTGCTATCTAAAATGCGCCCAGTGAAGATTCTTATCAGACTACGCGAATGTGTAGGCTGATCTGAGTCTTCGCTCGGCGCACAAGTCCGAAGGTACGTTTGTTTGACGTTCTGGCTCGATGTACTTGTCACGACGGTCATGTACACTATTACATGTTCCGTTTCATGTGAACTTCAAGCTTTACAACAGCAGATGTAAATTAGTGATAAAGAATAATCTTGAATGAAATGTTATATAAATTCTTAAAAGGTTGGCCTTGGAAACCAAATAAACAACAACAAAAAACAAACAAAAAAAACAAAACAAAAAAACAAAACAAACCCGCCCCCCACCCCCACAAAAAAAAAACAAAAAAACACACACAATAAAACAACAACAAAAAACACGAAAACAACAACAACAGCACACACACACACACACACACACACACACACACACACACACACACACACACATTTAAAAGAACGAAATTGGAAGTGACTCTTCGTATATATGTCTGCATTGCAGTGTGCAGGGCTACACCATTTCTAGCACCGGCTTAAGTGGAAGCCGAGTTTCCAAGATACCACAATGAGCTCAACGATTCCAAGGAAAAATAAATAAATAAATAAAAAATACAAATTGCACTATGGTTAAATACGGGGAACTTTTTAGGCCATCACACATACCTAACACCAGTTACAATGAAGCCAAATATAATCTATAAAGGTTGTCCTTGGAAACAAAAAAAAAAAAAAAAAAAAAAAAAAAAAAAAAAACACAAGAAAACAAGAGTTTAGTTTAAACTGTCTGCTTTTATTTATAGCCAAGTTAGGCTCGGTCCCTTTTCAGTGGGCTATTCTACATTATTTCTTTGGACTGGTCCGTTTCAAAAAGAAGGGGTGTATGGTTAATTTTAATTATTACCATGTTTTATAGAAATTCCTGTATTAAATGTTAATAGTTTTGACACTGATCAGACGCCGCGCCGCGTGGCGTCTGATCAGGGTCTTCACTGTTTGCCAATGTCCTTTTTTATGGGACGCCAGGGGTAATTGCTAGGTTCTCTCTGCGGTTTTACACACAACTATAGAACGTGGTTCATTTATTCAGAGTTTGGGCCAACCCAGATATCATCGCTTTAAAGAGCTAAAAGAGAGGATCGTGTGTACGTGTGTGGAGGCAGGATAGGGGCGGGGAAGGGAGCAGCGAGGGTTAAGAAATTATGGAAAACTAACGTGATAGGAATTGTCTTCAGTACCGTACTCGGGGCGCACCATCAGAAAGTTCGCTCATGACCGATCGAGCTATTCGGCGCCGTCCCAATTCACCTTCCTCCTCGCTCTCTACTTAAGAACTTACGCAGCAATCAAAGGTATAAAACATAATGATACTGAAACTAAACTGTTCATGAACCAAAAATAGGGTGCGGAAGTAATCATTTATGGGAGAAAATTTATAATATTAGCAAACTGTTCATGAACCAAAAATAGGGTGCGAAAGTAATCATTTATGGGAGAAAATTTATAATATTAGCAAAAAAAAAAAAAAAAAAAAAAAAAAAAAAAAAAAAAAAAAATAAAAGAAAGAACGTTTTTGAAACTTAATTATAAGATTTGTCTTATTTTTTTGTTCATTCAAAATTAACATGCATTTTCATGATCAAGTTGCCTGTTTTATGGTGCATGCTAGTGTTTTCATCCATTTTCAGTATTAAGTCTAAATGTAATGTTTTAGTTTTAAATTATTATTTTAACTACTAAGTCAGGATTTCTGCATTGTTTACCACAACTGTTGGAATCATTTAGTCAGCCTTGAAGTTATATCTATAACTTAATTTCTTAACACTTTCCACCCTATAGACTGAGATAGATTATTTTGCAGACAATATAGACCCAGATGGGACGACTCGTAATTGTTCGTCTCATCTGGATCCACACTGTTTGCCATTCTTGGCTTGATTTATGACTAACAGACTAACAACCCTATTTGTAACAACGGGCATATCCAAATTCTAAAATGGAATCCACTTCAGACACTCAGGGGTGAACCGGTTAACGTTCTGTAAAGGATAACTTGATCATAAACAAAAAGTACATTAATTTTAGAACATCTGTACTACAGAAAAAAATCACAATTTACAATAAAATTTTATTTTCGTCAGTACGTGTTAGGAATATTATTGTCGGTTGAAGACAAACGACTGACTTGTCACTCACAGTTACCAACAATTCTACTAAAGTTATAAACCAAAACAGAAACTAATTAAAGCCAACATTATGTCTAGAAATTAATTCCCTGTGTTGACGATAAAACTTACGTACAAAATGTTTTGCGAAGCTGATGATGCCAATAATCTTGAGTTAGGAGTTCAGCAATTAACCCTATGCCTAACACCCACAAAAGGGACATTGGTAAACAGTGTAGACCCAGGTCAGACGCCACAGAACATAGCATTCTATTTGAAATGCACCGGTCGAAAGAATTAAAGTGGAAGAGTCCACGGCATAAATGGATTAACTTTACTAGATTCTCTAGCACAGCACATTAACAGATATATATATATATATATATATATATATATATATATATATATATATATATATATATATATATATATATATATATATATATATATATATATATATATGTCCAGAATTGTCTCGCGCAAGATAGAATTCTCTACTTTGCGC